>OZ020521.1:13025376-13066145 GCA_963971425.1 Bryoerythrophyllum caledonicum | reverse complement strand
CGCCCAACCCCCAAATGCTGCGCACGCGGTTCGAAGGCACGCGCCCGCCCCTTGATGTGACATGGAAAGCCGTTTGATGTGTCGTGCACACGTATTTTACTAGGAGTTAAGTTGAAAATTTGATTTAGGATTTGTAATTTTTTTTACACGCAACTGTCCGCCAAAAAGTGTTGTCCGTCCTGTCCGTCCGTCCGACTGTCCGTCCGTCCGTTGTCTTTGGGCCCTTGTCCGTCTATGTAGACAACCTTGTTCACATTTGCAGTTGCAAAACTGCATCTGCCTTGAATCCTTGTAGTACGAATCCGATGGATCCGAATCCAAGAGGGCACTCTTTGAGGCCTTGCTGACGTTATAGTCCTTCTTGAACTTGCGCCAGTTGCCCCGACTGTACGTTCCAGAGCTGTTGAAGAGGCCTAGCTCCGGCCTGATCACTTGAAGCTCCATCCGAGCGGCCTCCTTCCTCTTCCTTCCATCGACCTAGTACCGGGCGCTGTAGCAATCCTCCAACACAGATTGCGACTGCTTCACAACCACCTTAGGATAAGGTAGTTTCTGCGATAGGCCTGATTGATTGAGAATATGTTTACACAATTTTGCGTGATCAACCTCGGTCATGTTGCCAAAAAAATTGAAGAACTCGCGCGTCAGAACCCCATCCTTCTTAGGCACTCAGGACTTGGCGTCCTTGAACTTTGCCAAGGGCGTCAAAGTCGAACCGACGTTGATGAGGTCGCCATGTGCCGCCGAAGACATGACATCCGACCAGAGCTTGAAGGTCTCATCGGTCGAGGTGATGATCTTCACCTCGTTCGTAATCGAGAGCTCCTTCGCCTTTCCGGCTTTCTTGAGCGTTGCCTGGCTCTTCGCAACTTCGATCATTGCGAAGCGCTCACGAACCGCGTTCAGAAATAGCTGCTCAAAACATTAACATGATCAAATTAGTTTACAATTACAGAAGAAAATAAACGTGTCCAGCAGGGTCCGGAAACTGCAAGTTAGCTCGATTCGAGCTAACTTGCAACCGGAGAGTATACACTATAAGCGATTGAATCTATATAGACTACCATACAGAAAGTGAGCAAACATGCAAGTTAGCTCAAGTCGAGCTAACGTGCACGACTTTGGTTTAGTAATATTACCTCAAACTTCTTGTCATTGGCAATCTCAACTGCCGTCCTCCAACCTGACTTGTGAGACCCGCGAATGCCTGTGGCGGAGTGCTTCGGCATTGGTCTCCTAGCTTGGATCCACAAAGCACGAGAGCCAAGGATATTGGTTGCCCACGTTGACTTGAATTGGACCAAGTGATTCACGCGATTATAATACGTGGAAATCTTCCTCAGCTTCTCTGGATCCTTCGTCCAGACAATGTAACACTGCCATGTTCGGAAGTGCCTTCTCATAACCTCCGGGACGTTGCCGTTTATCATCGCCTTTGATGCAGCAACGCTGTGCTGGCCGTTGATGATGTAGTAGTCGCAGTCGCTTAGCTCCTCAACCGTCGTTGGCATATGATCGAGCTTGAGCATGACGTAGAGAGTCTGCTTCTGTGTCTTGTCTGGCATTTTGAGGTAATAATGCATCAACTCCTCCATGCCCCGAGGTTCGAATGCACGGATGTCCACTCCGGCGGTGCATTATGCAGCCTCATCACGTCAAGCTCGATCTTCTTCTCTCTGTCTCCATTGAAGAAGCAGCTCTGACACTCCGTCCAGAATTTTTGGTAAATCTGTTGGACGTTGTTGTAGTCGATTGTATTTCCAAACCCGAGCGCCTGAGGAAGCTCCAAGAGTGCAGAGGCCATTGAATTTGCCAACTCCTCCTCTGATACGAGCTTCGTCTTCTTTCTAGAAAAGGTCTCCGACTTCTAGGCAACTGAGCGCTTCTTGATGGGGGAAGCAGACAGAGTGTTGCGCAGGGTGCTTTGACTGTTCTTGCACATGGTGTTCTAACCGGTACCGACGCTTGACTCATATCCTCGCTACCGGTCACGGCCCCCGAAACTATCGATATTTCTATCGGGCGTCTCCCCGCGATTCTTTTTGCCTTCTCTAGAGCGGCAAAGGTATTCATTCTCGATAGAATGACGCGGAGTTTATTAGCTACAGCCTTTGCTTTCAGCGGCTGACCACTACTAGTCTCCCATTTTTTTAGCAAGATTTTGTGGTCGACTTGAGCCACTATTTCATCAAACTTGGACCCCCTAAGAGAATTGACTAAATCGTGGATGCAGAATAGAGATGAATTATTGTTCACTACAATAGTAAACAAATAAGGCTCTACAGACTCAGTGGTTGTCTCACACGACAACTTAACGTGATCGTTATCTTCGTGGACAACATCAGTAATCCTGGTCGTGAAGTCGATGTGTTGGGGTTCAATGATATCACCAGCGAAGGTCTGACCAAACACTAGATTATCCGTATAGGTGGCCCACAGAAGCGTCCACTTCAATGTCATTGATGGGTCCTTTAGCTCCCAGCAATCCAAGTGGTTGTTGTCGTCTCCATCGTCATCATCAATGTCGACGGGCTTTTGCTGGAAGAAGTGCTGCAGTTGAGTTACCATCCTGTCTCTCTAAGTACTTCACATACACGATACCGAGCACAAATATTAGATTGCTAAATTGATCATCCAATTAGGATGAGGAGGTTACCCTATAGCTCGACTCGAGCTAAAGTGTAATCAAATACAAAAATGTCAATAATACTCTGCAACAAAATATAGTCATTTGGAAAATAAATTCCTAGACCCTTTCAATCAATTCATGCCAACTTCTCGTTCAGCTCCCTTAAACCTTGGAAAAGCTTACGAACCAATCCAATCACTCACAAACTTTACTCTTTAAGATTCTCAAGTGGTTGGTGCAGGACTGAAGCTCATGCAAGATTTATGAGAGGTGAACAAAAATAGACATGAGTTGAGATACTAGACTGCAATTATACGACGGTTAACATTCGTATATTCAAGCTATTGCTTCATCTTTAGCTCAACTCGAACTAAAGTGTAACCACATACAAAGTATGTCAATAACACTCTGCAACAAAATTTAGTCATTTGGAGAATTTTCACAGACCCTTTCAATCAATTCATGCCTACTTCTTGTTCAACTCCTTAAACCGTGGAAAAGCTTACGAACCGATCCAATCACTCACAAACCTCAAGCTTCGAGGTTCTCAAGTGGTTGGAACGGGACTGAAGCTCATTCACAATTCAGGAAGCTGAACAAGAAGTAGACATGATTTGAGAAACTAGACTACAATTACACGACTGTAACATTGATGTAATCAAGCTTCAGCTTCATCTTTAGCTCGACTCGAGCTAAAGAGCTATAGCATAGAATATAAATCTGTACAGTTCTGACACTTTCAATATTTCTTCGGAAGACTTTCTTAGACTTTTTATTCAATTCATATCTACTTCTTGTTCAACTCCCAAAACTCTGAAAAAACTTACAAACCGATCCAATCACTCACGAAGCTCAATCTTTGAGGTTCTCAAGTGGTTGGAGCGGGACTTAAGCTCATGCACACTTGTGAGAGGTGAACGAAAAGTAGACTTGATTTGGGTCATCGATATCATCGGTAAACTTTACTTTTGGAATTTTTTTAGGTCTGAAAGTAGAGGTGTTTGATATGTGGTTTAGGTCCTTTGTTTTACATTTTAGCTCGATTCGAGGTAAAGTGTGTTGGCTTGGATGAAAAGAATGAGATTTTTTTGAGACCCAGAGTTTGAGAGTAGATAGTATGATCACTTTAGCTGGAGCCGGGCTTTAGCGCGACCATAGACGCATTGTGTCGTAACACGAATTTTCAATTTTTTTTCAATTAGTTACTTAGGAAGGGTATCACCGTACAACATTATAAAGTTTAGAGGTAAGTACTCCCCTAGTATTAGCTGTTAGGAAGAATTAGGGTAGGTAGAATACAGGGACTTTAGATAGGGTTAAAAAGGACAAGTAGTGGTCTAAACCGGACCCTAACACCTTAGCCCAAGCGGGTAGGTGGAAGGCTTGGAGAGGACTTCAACCAATAGGAACTTAGAAGCCCCACTGGCAACGGCAAGGAAGCCCCACCGGCAACGGCACGGAAGCTCACCAAAGCCCTAGTATAATAACCGGGTTGGAGGACTCCACATCACACCACTAGATAGCTGGAGTAGCTCCGAGCTGGAAGAGTGCTCTTGCAGGTCCGAGCAAGAAAGGTGCTCTCGTAGGTCCGAGCACGAGCACGAAGGAGAGTCCAGCCCAAGCAAGAAGGGTGCTCTCGCAGGTCCGAGCTGCAGGGTGCTCTCGTAGGTCCGAGCACGAGCACGAAGAAGAGTCCAGCCCAAGCAGGGAAGAGAGCTCCCACACCGACATCCGGGCACCGACATCCGAGCACGAGCACGAAGGAGAGTCCAGCACGAGCACGGAGGAGAGTCCAACACAAGCACGAAGGAGAGTCCAGCACGAGCACGGAGGAGAGCTCCCATACCGACATCCGGGCACCAACACCCGAGTTGAGGTAAGTCGCAGGGCCGAGCTGGAGGGTGCTCTCGTAGGTCCGAGCACGAGCACGAAGGAGAGTCCAGCCCGATCAAGAAGGGTGCTCTCGCAGGTCCGAGCTGCAGGGTGCTCTCGTAGGTCCGAGCACGAGCACGGAAGAGAGCTCCCATACCGACATCCGGGCACCAACACCCGAGTTGAGGTAAGTCGCAGGGCCGAGCTGGAGGGTGCTCTCGTAGGTCCGAGCACGAGCACGAAGGAGAGTCCAGCCCGAGCAGGGAGGAGAGCTCCCACACCGACATCCGGGCACCGACATCCGAGCACGAGCACGAAGGAGAGTCCAGCACGAGCACGGAGGAGAGCTCCCATACCGACATTCGGGCACCAACACCCGAGTTGAGATAAGTCGCAGGGCCGAGCTGGAGGGTGCTCTCGTAGGTCCGAGCACGAGCACGAAGGAGAGTCCAGCCCGAACACGAAGTAGGTCCGAGCACGACCACGGAGAAGAGCTCCCCCACCGACATCCGAGCACGAGCACGAAGGAGAGTCGAGCACGAGCACGAAGAAGAGTCCAGCCCGAGCTGGAAGGGTGCTCTCGCAGGTCCGAGCTGGAGGGTGCTGTCGTGGGTCCGAGCAGGAGCACGAAGGAGAGTCCAGCCCGGGCACGAAGGCCTGGACATCTCCAGACCAGAGCACAAGGAAGGAGGGCGTACTAACATCCGAGGGAGAAGAGCTCCAGAACCTGGGAGGAAGAGAGAGAGCTGAAGGGCCCGAGAAGGGAATTGAGGATCTAGGGCTAAGGTAAGAGAGGGAGGCCAAGGGAGGAAGCCTTGTCAAAAATAACCTCCCTAACCAAGGAGGTCTTTCCCACAGTCCCAAGGGAGCCACTCGAGCTCACCGAATTAAACGAAGATCTGTTGCGGATGGGTTGCCTTTCTCTCTTGGACTTCTGTTGGAGTTTTTGCGTAGACTCCACGGTGCAGGAGCTACGACAAGATCCGCTACCAGAGCCGGAGGGAAGTAGCATCCGCGCTTGCCCAGACCGGTGGACCATGGGAAGATGGCAGGAGGTGTACGGATTCCCGCGACAGGGGGCGGGCTTCACGAGTTTGAAGAAAGAGGAGTACGCCAAGGGGCTCTTTGGTACCAAGGATGACAAGAATGGCTATGCATTGCAAGATTGCGAAGATCCTCGAGCGAAGAGGGTTTTTGCTTTCCTTGTGCCAATCTTCCACCCGGAGAAACCTACCCGAGTCACGATCACCCTAGCTAACACCCTCTATGGTGCCTATCTCGGAGAGCGGATGGTGAATTGGGCGCTTATCATGAAGGAGGTAGTTGTGGGAAGTAGTCCCACCGGTTTCCGGAAATTAACCGTAGAATCCGGCTAAAAAAATAAATATTAGTAGTAAAAGAGTATTAAAAAGAAAAAAACGTGGAAGAAAACCAAAACTAGAAAATAGCATAAGGGACGGACTAGTTAAGTTCTTAAAAGCTCTTATTCAGTGCCATATCCGGTTTCCCGGTCACGACTGAACCCGGGTGTGAACTGAACTACCCGGAAAAAGAACTAGGTTCCCGGGGGGAAATCAGGGGATAACCGTCACTAAAACTATTATCATGATGATGGTGACGTAAGAGCCGTTAAATTCACTTAGATAGTGACGTCACTACCGTTGAAGAATCCCGTACCTTAGGGCCGTTATAAAAAGGTAACCGCCGGAACTTCTCAAATCAGTTATCTTCCTCTTCTCCTCCTTCCCTCTCCTCGCACTATTTGCGATTCTTTATTTCTGCTTGGTAGCCGGGTGCTCCTTAAGCAACCGGCAGTAGAAGAGGGCTCTTGTGAGGTCAGTGCGTGCAGGTCCGGCCGGAGAATATCGCGACCGGAAGAGCAGCATGGCGGGTGACCGGGCCGGGAAACCGGAGAAGGTGAAGAGCACCGCCACCGGAGGACCACCCATCGTGAGAGTGATACCGGAATACCCAGCAGCGGACCGAGATCTTCATACGCTGTTTCACTTCCTTGACGTCATGGGGTGCTCCGGTTTGATAGCTGCAGCGTGGGGGACGAAAGACGAGAATATCGTGACAGAGTTGGTCGGCACTCCCGATAATCAGTACGACGGGAGTATACGAGCTCACCCGGAGAAGTGGACCCGGGCGGACTGGAAGCGGACGTATGCTTTCGCCGATGGGGACGTCAAGGTGGCGGAGCGCAAGGATGAGCTCACGGAGAAAGAGTTCAGGGGGCCGGCTGATCCGAAGGAGGGTTATTCCATCGACGACCTGACTGACCCAAAAGCCCGGATTGTGATAGGGTTTCTAAACCCTATCTTTCACCCGGAGAAACCCAAGCGTTTAGTGCTGAAGTGGGCGGCGACATTTTTGGGAGCCATGCGAGAGAAGATCAAGGTCGATTGGGCCTCTCTCATGCAAGACTTGGTAGAGCGGCTGGTCAAAAATCTCCACCGGAATCGGAAGGCAGGGTCACCGCTGCCAGCGTACCTTACTCACCTCTACCACCGGCACGAGTTACTCAAACCGGATGAGCATGACGAGTACGAGGCGCTGCTTACGATTCAAAGGTACGGAGGGGTCGAGGCGGATGACAAGGGGGAGGAGGATGACGATACGGAGACAGCTCCGGCACCAACCCCTCAGACACGGAAGAGGAGTCGCTCCATGCAATCGGAATCCCCACCTGCGCGTTCCCCGACCACCCGTCTAGACCCGACTCCGGGGGAGGAGAATGAAGATGATGACGGAGCAGGACCTTCAAAGAGACCCGGTCGATGCCCGACTCCGGACCTTCCAACACTCACCGGGAGGAACAAGGAGGACATCATGGAGCTCCTCCAACATGTCGCGTGGAGAGCCACCCGGATCAACCAACACCTCAATGACAGCACCGCCCTGATTTATAGCATCATGGGGGAGCTCCGGGTGGAGGACTCGGAGGAGATCCTTCCTCGCTTAAAGACGCTTGGAGAGAGCGATTTCCGGCGGGAGCAGATGGAAGCACAGCACCGAGTCCTTTTACAAGCCCGGACGAAAATGCAGCAGGACTTGGCAAAGGCAGACGCAGCGCTAGAGGAAGCCCAAGAACTCCGGAAGGCGGCAGAAGACAAAGCCATCGCTTCAGCACAAGCCATGAGCGAGGTCCGATCAGCGCTCAGTTTTCCGGTCGACACCGTCAACCGGAGCCTCCTTTTTACAGAATACCTAGAGAAAGGAGTGGAGCCGAACCGGGGTCAGATCATCCGGTTCCATCTCGACCACGGCCGGAAGATGGAGAAGGCCTGGGGACAAATGCAAGTACTGGCGAATAACGCAACCAGTACTGTTATTTCGGAGAAGCCGGCAGTGCCCAACCCTACCATCGACCTTACTTCTTCCCCGGAGGCGACCGGACCTTCACCGCAGGTGCCGGAACCCTCCGGAAAGGGTAAGGAACCTTTGGAGGAGCCAATGGCAACACCGGAATCAGCTCTTCCCGGACCGCAGAGTAGGGCTCCTCCCAACAGTCCGGAGACGGCTCGGAAATCCCCCCTTCCTTCATCACTATTCCAGGGAGCTTCTCCCGGCTTCCGGGTCCATCTTTCGCCACCTACCTCCGGGCGCCGGAAGACTACGTCACCCCTGTCGCGAGGCTATCCGGAGGCGGCCACCAGCCCCAAGAGTACGCAAGGAACTCCTATCGGCAGAGCGGAGAAGGCCACGCAGGCAGCAATTCCGACCGACCAACCGGAGGCTGAAACCCCAGCTTCCGGAACCGGATCGGTACCGGAACCCTCTTCGGACAGGGTAGGTAGCCGGAGGCAGACCATGGGAGCATCTCCGGTACGCCGGAGCGGACGGCACAAGAAGACTCCGTAGTTGGTTTTACTATTAGATTACTTAACTCCGGTTATCAGACTTGTCGTAGCGATTAACGATGGGGCTCCAGATTGCACCCGGCTACCGACTTATCTGTCAACCGGAAACTCAGAAGGCATTCCCGGCGGAGAAATCGGATCTGAGATCCATAATTTTCGGATCTCAGGATTTGAACCCGGACCTTTAGGGATTTTAGATAGGATTTTCCGGATTTTTCGTAAATTAGATAACACCCGGATCAGGTTGATTCACTAGTACTTAGTTCAATGAGTTTTCTTAACTCAGCATCTTGTTTTGTATCATTTTCCTTATGATTGAATATATTCCGGAGCTATCTCTAGATTTGCTACCCAGGGTGTGTGACGGAAATTGTTTTTTTTGCAAGGTGCAAGGTCCGTTACCGTAGTCAGTGTTTGTATCAGGTTCTTGGAGGCAAGGGATGTTTGGTGGTCCTAAGGAGTGAATCGGTTTAGATCTTCAGCAGGGGAGTGTCCGGACTAACTGGAGGAGATTGCAGAGGTGTTCATGGTTACCTTCAGAAGTCCGGAAGAACCAGGAGGGGAAGAGATATATTGCAGAGGTGTTCCTGGTATTCTCTAGGGCACGGAATAGTCCGTGTGAACCCGGACTCCGGTCCAAAACCGGAGTTTACCCCCACGATCGGAAGAACCTGCTATGTGAGATTAGAAGGAGTCCTCCCAAGCACAACCATATCCCTAACTTCCACGGAGCTACAAAAGTGCTACGGGAACGTTGTTGTTATCCGGATGTACCTTTGTGTGACCGCATCCGGAAGGCCTTCCGAATGTTGTGAGAGTTACGTCTAGGAAACAACACCATATTGCCGGATAGTAGAGTAAGGAAAGAGTGATTGTCCGGTCACTTTAAACACCGGGGCAGTGGGTGTCTAGCCACTTAAAGTCTCCAGGCAGTGGGGAATCCGGCCACTTACACAAAATAGGATCAGTGGTCTTCCGGTCACTCGCTTAAACCTTCCGGAAGCCGCTCTGAGGAGGAACAGAGGTAAATCAAACTACCCTCCGGTCTTCTGGAATTCAATTCCGGAAACGTCGAAAAGGAAAAGACCCCTTCCGGAAGCTAGTTCCGGAATGTTTACGTAGATTGCGAGATCCGGAAGGATCCGGAACTATAACTTAAAAAGATTATCTACTTAGGTGATAAATAGACTTGTGATTTTAGACATTTGAAAGGATAAATAGATCTCTGTGGGAACGAAACCGGAGTGGTTTACTTTGGAAGCATTTAGTGACGATTAAGTGCATTCCGGAGGGATACTGACACTGCAAACTGTAACACTCGGGTTCGCCTCTCGGGTTCGCGTCTCGGTCTCACGTCTTGGTCTCGGGTTTGCGTCTCGGGTTCGCGTCTCGGACTTCTGTATCGCGTCTCTGTCTTGCGTCTCGCGTCTCGGGTTCGTGTCTCGGGTTCGCGTCTCGGACTCGGGTTCGCGTCTCGGTCTCACGTCTTGGTCTCGGGTTCGCGTCTCGGGTTCGCGTCTCGGACTCGGGTTCGTGTCTTGGATTCGCGTCTTGGTCTCACGTCTTGGTCTCGGGTTCGCATCTCGGGTTTGCCTCTTGGACTCGGGTTCGCGTCTCGGACTTCTGTATTGCGTCTCTGTCTTGCGTCTCGCGTCTCGGGTTCGTGTCTCGGGTTCGCGTCTCGGACTCGGGTTCGCGTCTTGTCTTCGCGTCTCGGGTTCGCGTCTTGGACTCGGGTTCGCCTCTCGGGTTCGCGTCTCGGTCTCACGTCTTGGTCTCGGGTTTGCGTCTCGGGTTCGTGTCTCGGGTTCGCGTCTCGGTCTCACGTCTTGGTCTTGGGTTCGCGTCTCGGGTTCGCGTCTTGGGTTCGCGTCTTGGTTTCACGTCTTGGTCTCGGGTTCGCGTCTCGGGTTTGCGTCTTGGACTCGGGTTCGCGTCTCGGGTTTGCGTCTCGGGATCGCGTCTCGGTCTCGGGTTTGTGTCTCGGGTTCGCGTCTCGGACTTCTGTATCGCGTCTCTGTCTTGCGTCTCGCGTCTCGGGTTCGTGTCTCGGGTTCGCGTCTCGGACTCGGGTTCGCGTCTCGGTCTCACGTCTTGGTCTCGGGTTCGCGTCTCGGGTTTGCGTCTCGGACTCGGGTTCGTGTCTTGGATTCGCGTCTTGGTCTCACGTCTTGGTCTCGGGTTCGCATCTCGGGTTTGCCTCTTGGACTCGGGTTCGCGTCTCGGACTTCTGTATTGCGTCTCTGTCTTGCGTCTCGCGTCTCGGGTTCGTGTCTCGGGTTCGCGTCTCGGACTCGGGTTCGCGTCTTGTCTTCGCGTCTCGGGTTCGCGTCTTGGACTCGGGTTCGCCTCTCGGGTTCGCGTCTCGGTCTCACGTCTTGGTCTCGGGTTTGCGTCTCGGGTTCGTGTCTCGGGTTCGCATCTCGGACTCGGGTTCGCGTCTCGGTCTCACGTCTTGGTCTTGGGTTCGCGTCTCGGGTTCGCGTCTTGGGTTCGCGTCTTGGTTTCACGTCTTGGTCTCGGGTTCGCGTCTCGGGTTTGCGTCTTGGACTCGGGTTCGCGTCTCGGGTTTGCGTCTCGGGATCGCGTCTCGGTCTCGGGTTTGTGTCTCGGGTTCGCGTCTCGGACTTCTGTATCGCGTCTCTGTCTTGCGTCTCGCGTCTCGGGTTCGTGTCTCGGGTTCGCGTCTCGGACTCGGGTTCGCGTCTCGGTCTCACGTCTTGGTCTCGGGTTCGCGTCTCGGGTTCGCGTCTCGGACTCGGGTTCGTGTCTTGGATTCGCGTCTTGGTCTCACGTCTTGGTCTCGGGTTCGCATCTCGGGTTTGCCTCTTGGACTCGGGTTCGCGTCTCGGACTTCTGTATTGCGTCTCTGTCTTGCGTCTCGCATCTCGGGTTCGTGTCTCGGGTTCGCGTCTTGTCTTCGCGTCTCGGGTTCGCGTCTTGGACTCGGGTTCGCGTCTCGGTCTCACGTCTTGGTCTCGGGTTTGCGTCTCGGGTTCGTGTCTCGGGTTCGCGTCTCGGACTCGGGTTCGCGTCTCGGTCTCACGTTGTCGTGTTGTAAATTACTACACTATGTAAAAAGATAATATAGATACAAAAAGTGTGGTCGTAGAGTGACCTACAGTTTAATTCAATGTGGGAACATTTGGAGCTTGTTAGCCTAGCTTGGATGTACTGCATCTCTTGTCTCTAGCTCAGGGGTAGGTAGGTGGCCAGTTGGCTGCTTATTTTCCTGCTCTCACTAGCAAGTGCCAAGCCGCAGCCGCCTGAACAGTTCAACGAGTTCAATGAGACTCGAACTCGGAATCAGTCGGCGGATAACAAACGGGCTCTAACAGCCAACCAAGTCTGCAACTTGGCGATTATCATCGAGCCCGCAATAGTCTTATACTGCTACAGATAAGTCGTTTGTTTCTTAATCTGACTTTACTGTGGACCATCTTTTAGATGGAAAGGCATCTATCACTACTTAAATTTGCTTAGACGTTTCCAATTAAAGAAATGTCATTGAGTTAATGTTAGGGAAGGCAAGCTTCTTGATGAAGTTATCGAAAAACATATAAAAGGTAGATGGTTGCCGTGCCTTATGCATTACTTCAGGTCATTATTAGTTTTGATTGTTTCTTCTTAGTTTCTATAGGTTGATAGTATGGCTTCTCAAGACCCTGATGATTGGGAGTTTCCTTTAGCTCACTCACCGGATGATCTAATTCAACTTTCTCAACCGTCGACATCAAGGCGGCGTGAGCGAGAGGAAGCAGGGCCTTCTGAGCGTCGTGTTCAACCACGTACCGCTTTTGATCCTCAACAAGTTCCTTTGACAAGTTTAAGAAGTTTACAACCGGAGGCAAGAACTTTAGTAATCGTCTTGGAGGTTGGAGATGTGCTTGTCGAAGGCCATCAAGTGGTGTTTGAAGGGTGTTTTCAAAACACTAACGAAGGTCAAATGGTAACCCGCTTGTCCAATAACCTTGGTCACCGTCTTTGGCTTCAAGGCCCGCTCAGACACTTGGGTAGTGAAAGGCGATCAAGTTACATTGCTGCTGTTCTTCGTGAGATTCTTGACTTTTTACATGTTTAATCCATCTAGGGGCTGAAGTTGAGACCATTTGTTGTTATTTTTCTTAATATATTTGTAGTTAGTTGTTGTTGTTGAAGAAATCCGGTCTTTAGATTGATGACCAGGTAGTTAGTGTTTAAAAATGCAAAGAATAGAATGGATAGAGGGATGATAAGAGTTGATAAGGGGGAGAATTTGAGCAACCAATGGAGTTTAAGATGCCCATGTGGCCTTTGAATGGGCTGAGGTTAGTTGTGATTGGCTCCTTTCCCCGTTTTGGGGGTTGGGTTCTTCCTTACCAAGGAGGGGCTGGACTGCGGGGGCTCTCTCTGGTTGTTTTTGTTGTAGTTTGTTTTGGTTTTTGAGTATGTTGTAGCCCTTGTTGTTAGCTCTTTATGAAGCTATCACTCGGTCTTAGAGCTAAAAGTATGAGTGAACGGCGCCTTGTCGAACACAAGGGGGTCTGCTGCCCCATGTTTTCATGAGCAGTAGGTTTGAAGCCTTGTAGAAAGTTGTACAAAGTATATCTAAATGACATCTTTGGTGAGTGTTTGTACACTGTAAATAGCTTTTCAAAGAGCTATCTTATGCTTTATTTCGAGCTTTTGTGAAGTCTTAGCACTAGTTTGAAAGAAGAGGGGTCAGCTGATTTGAGTTTTTGTAAGAAGTAACTTTGATTGCACATAGCGGCTGGCCAGATGGGTTTTTGGAGGTGAAATTTGGTGTGTATGTGGTGTATTTTAGTGGCTTTTCAAGTAGCTATAGCACGACTCATTCCGAGTTTGTATGAAACCGTAGTGGTATTTTGAATTAGAAGGTTAATCAAGAGTTTAAAAGAGAGTTTGAGTTCGGTTTGTGCTTAATGAGAGGTTAGAGAAATGATTTCAAAGAGAGTAAGGGTATATAGGAGAATGGTATGAAGTGGTTAGGGTATGTAAGGGTAAGGGTATGTGGGATTGTGGTTAATTAGGGAATTAATTATCTTAATCAAGGTTAATTGTGTTAAGTAAGATTAACTAGTCTAATTGTAATTAATTAGCTTAACTAAGATTAAGTGGATTAATTAAGGTTAATCATATTATTTAAATATAATTATCTTAACTATTAATTTATTATTATTAAGCGAAATTAGTTAATTTAATCAGAGTTTAATTAAGGCTTGATTTAGATTAAGGATAATTAATGTTTTGAGTTAAGTTTTTGGGAGACAAGTTCTACAAGACATCTGCATCATGTCTTATTATATGTACATCGAGTTTTATTATACAAGTTGAAGATTAGAGGCCTTTCTCGTATGCTAAATGAAGACTTATGAGTTTATATGGGCTTGAACACAAAATTATATGTTCCATATTCTCCCTTTCCCTCTCTAAACTAAGTGCAGCCAAGAACCCTGCGTTTTCTTGAAGCAAAGACTCTCTACACGACATTTGGTGCTTCCACTGAGAGCGCTTTAGGGCATTTGGTTTGGTTAGAGAAAGATGGATGATTCTGGAGGAATTCGAGGTGGTGGAGGTGGTCAGAATCTTGCAGAGGAGTTTATGAGGGCCATGCAGATGCTTATGGGCCAACAAGCTGCTAATACATCGGGACAAGGAGCTACGAAGGCTTTGAAGACTGTCATCAACAAATTAGGGAGGTTTGATGGCAAGAATGTTTCCAAATTTTTGAGGGTCTATGGATGCGAGATGGAGATTTATCAAGTAGCTGGAGAAAGGATGATTGAGACTTTCCACCTTGCAGTTGTACCTGAGATCAGGGAGAGGGTCAGACAGTTGCATGAGGGTATAGATGTGCCCTCATGGGCTGCATTTGAAGAAAGACTCAGAGATGAGTACTTTGATGAAGATACTGAGAGGATGTCCAAGAGAGGGTTTCTTGATTGGGTGGAACAACGGCCTGGCAAGCACATGGGGCCTAACGAATTACTCAGAGAGTTTGAGAAGAAGTTTGGACAGTTACCTTTGGTTGAGAAGCGTCTTCTGGAGGTGAGGAAGTCTGAGCTTTTTCTACAAGCTGCGGATGAAGCATTAGAAGACAGATTGCTTCTTTTTCTCTCAGACAGTACTACCGAAGGTGGGTTTACCACTAATTGGAGGAGATTGGAAGAAGGGGTGAGCATTATTGCCAAACAACAACGTGTGAAGGCAAGAGGACTTGGAGCAAGGACAGAGGTTTTACCGATGGTAGAAAGCACAGCTTCAACATCAACCCAGCCTACTTCTACTCCTCCAGGTTCCTCAAAGGGCAAAACGGTGGATGATGCTACGATTCAAGAGCTTATGAGGGGCATCAAGGAATTGAAGGTGGAGATGAGTACGCTTATGAGGAGCACCAAAACGAGTGGTTCACAACCAAGTGGAGGACAGAAGGATTTTGTCATGAGGTGCATTTGGTGTGATGATCCAAGCCACAAGCGTGGGGATTGTACGTCGTATGCAGATGCTATGAAAAATGGCATTATTTCTTTCAAAGAAGGAAGGATTAGAGATGCTTCGACGGAAGAAGTTTTGAACACCAACTTTGGAAGAGGGGGCATGAAGAAGTTGATGGATGAGCGGTTGAAAAATGGTAGTTCTTCGAAAGGCAAGGAAACAGAAACCTACAGCATTGAAGTCGAGCAGGATAAGGTGAAAACCTTATCTCATGTACCCACAGAGTTGATGGTCAGAGGAGCACAAGCTATTAGACAGCTTACGGGATGGGATGATCCGGTAGATGCGATCACTATCAGGGCATATCTGGATAATGAGCAAGGGGTCGATTTGCCTAGCGATGCGTTGGTCGAAGCCAAACGTGGCAGAGATGAAGAAGAAGAGACAACGGAGCCAGTAAGTAAGAGGAAGCCTTCAGGCAACAAAGATACCACTCCAGCACAAGGGCCAGCAAATCACACTCGCCAGAAGCAAGATGCTGGACCTTCTAACTTACATCCAGGGAATGCACCACTACCAAAGGACAAATGGGAGGAAAGAATGAGCAGTAAGAAGGGAAAGGAGAAAGAAGATTCTGCAAAGGGAAGAGGTAAAGTACCAGCCTACAAACTTCAATCCGATATTGAATCTTCAATTGATATGAAGGGCATTCTTGAAGAGAGGATTCTTGATGCAAAGATTGAATTCACTTTGAGAGAAGCTCTTGGTATCGCCAAGAAAGACTTTCACGAGCTCATAATAGATGTTATCAAGAGAAAGAGGCAAATGACAGCAGAGACAGTGATGGCAAAAGCGATAGATACTCAATTGACCAAAGATGAGGAAGAAGAGATTGGGCAAGTGTTTGTCATGATGTGTGATTCTTCAAGCTCGAGGGAGAAGGATGTGGAAGATGTTTCAAGTCTTCTGGATGGAGAAATGGAAGATGAAGTCTTGCAGATGTTTTCCTTAGAATTCATTGCGAAGAAACCAGAGAAGGCAAAGGGTGACGCTTCTCCTGAAGAGGTTGCAATGACATGTTGTATGGGTGGAGAGTTTTGGGGAGAACATGAGGATGAAACAATGCGAACTTTTACTCAGCCATTCTGGGCCAGAGCTACAACAGAGACACGCGTGAAGCTTGGAGACTTAGATGAGTCTATATTAGCTCTGGTTGATCATGGATCTGAGATTAACATAATCTCAAGGAAGATCTATGAAAAGGGTAAGTGGCCCATTGACATCAACCATGGATGGGTTTTGCGAGCAGCAAATAATGAGAGCGGGGGTCTCTACGGTGCATGCCCAGCTGTGAAGACCAAGATTGGAGATGTTGAAGTTGAACAAAACTTCTTTGTGCAGAACAATGGTACGTATCCGATTATTTTGGGACAACCATATATCACTGCTACAAGGATGGGAACTAAGGTATTGGATGACGGCTCACACTATGCTAGGATTCGGAGTTGTGATGGGAAGAAAGCAGTGCAGTTTCTCACTGTGAAGCCAAATCATGAGAGACATAGAGCCCAACTTAGAGAAGCACCCATGATCGATGACTCTGAAAACTTTCAGGGTTTCTAGATTGCACACGTGGAAGATGGGGGTCCGCGGGTGCAAGGGGTTTCTCAACAGTTTCATTCCCCAATGTAAATAGTAGAGGTCGTGTGATTTTAAATGTTACAGGAGATAGTCTTGTAACTTTTGTGAGGATTGAAGATTTGGATTCAGTAGGAAAGAAGGCAGTTAAGAAAATTGGAGAAAAATTCAAAAAAATGGGTATGGTATTGGATGACGAGAATATTGTTGGAGTGATAGAAGAAGAAGGATTTTCTGATGACATTGTAAAGGTTTTAGAAGGTGTACTTGACCAAAAGCCAACGCCTAGTGATGTTGTAGTTGAGGTTCATTCAAGGGAGCTCTTTGACGAGCTTTTAAAATCAGCAACAACAGTTGGATTAGTTGAGAGCCATAGTGCATACTTTGAGGCTGATGTTAACACCAAGTACAAGACAGTGGCAAAGAAAGTGAAGCCTGTTGCAACACAATTGCCACCTGACACTGATGATCACATTAAACAGGCGGAGAAGGAACCGGGACTTAGAGAATCAAGGAAGATTGGGCACAAATTCACTAATGAGACAATTGGCAAACTAGAGATTGGAGGGGGTGAATTCTTGAATGAACCAGAGAAGAAGAGATTCCGAGACATGCTCTCCAAACATGGCAAAGCCTTTGCGTCATCACCAGATGAAATTGGATGTGTGCAACCTAATGTAATTGCACCAATGGTTATTTTTACTGTGCCACATGTGCCTTGGGATTTGAAGCCAATACCAGTGCCAAGGGCTTTATTGCCAAAGTTGGTAAATCTACTCAAGGAGAAAATACGAATGGGCATACTTGAACCTTCTATGGCTCCATACTCCAACCGTTGGTTTACAGTGCCAAAGAAATCAGGGGCATTAAGATTCATACAAGACATGCAGCCGGCTAATAAGGTTACTATCAGAAACAAAGGGTCTGGACCGGTTGTGGATGAAGTGGCTGAAGCATTTGCAGGACATGCCATCTATTCTATTGGAGACTTATATTCAGGTTATGATCAATTCCAACTTGCAAATGAAAGCAGGGATTTGACAACCATGAAGACTCCATTGGGACTTGTAAGGATGTGCACATTGCCTCAAGGTGCCACAAACTCAGTGGCTCACATGCAAAATGCCATGAACCGCATTTTAAAAGACTTTGTGCCTGAGAAGACAATACCTTTTGTTGATGACATACCGATCAAAGGCTGCAAGGAAGAGGCAAGAGACTTATCTAAGACTGAAGATGGTTGTAGGAGATTTGTGATAGACCATATTGCAGATGTGGAGATGATTTTGGGAAGGCTTGAAGAGGTGGATTTAACATTGTCCATTGATAAGTCTAAGTTTGGTGTGGGAGAAATTGTGGTAGTTGGGCACTTATGCGGAAGATATGGGAGAAAACCTAACCCTGAGAAAGTAGATGCTATTGCTAGAATGAAAGCATGTAGTAGCATTACCGAAGTAAGGAGGTTTTTAGGCGCATGTGTGTTTTATCAGATTTGGGTACCACATTTTGCTCATTTGGCTGATCCATTATACAAGCTCTTGAGAAAGGGAGTGAAGTTTAGATGGGGGCATGATCAAGAGCTAGCAATGGAAGGATTAAAGGACATTTTGAAGTCTTCACCAATTCTAAGACAAGTTGAATATGATAGTGGCAGACCAATAATTGTGACAGTCGATACTAGCCCAATTGCTACAGGTTGGGCTATTGGCCAAGACGATGCAGAAGGAAGAAGATTTGCAATAAGATTTGGAGCAAGGATTCTTACAGAGCGTCAAAGAGCATATCCACAAGTGAAGAGGGAACTTTTAGGGGCACTAACGGCACTAAAAGCAGACAAAAACTACTTGATAGGTGCAAATGTCATCTTGGAGACTGACTGTTTGCCATTAATTGGTATGGTTGCCAATTGTTCTACTCCAGACATTGCTATGCTACGGTGGATAGCCTACATTCGATCACTAAATCCTGTGTTAGTTCATATTACTGGCAAGAAAAACTCAGTAGCCGATATGCTATCCAGGGCCAGATATAGGTGTGAGGACGAAATGAAGGCACAAGAAATTGGTGAGGAATATGACGATGAAGATTATGGCTATGTTTTGGCAGTAGATGGAGCAGATACAAGTGGTGACATTCATCTTTTCAAAGAAGAGCTATATCAAGAAAAATTAAAAGACATTGGCATCTATTTGAGCACTTTGAGAAGACAAGAAGGCTGGTCAGACAAAACGTTTAAAGATGTTAGACACCAGGCCTATAATTATCTTCTGAGGGATGGTTTATTGTGGAAAAGGCCAAAAAGAGAAGATGGGGTGCCTTTGAGAGTAGTTGACGACTTGGAGTTGAAGAATCAAGTTTTTAAAGAGTTTCACGATACTCTTTGGGCGGGGCATAGAGGAGTTTGGGCCACATATTACAAGATCAAGGAACGATACTGGTGGAAGGGCTTGTATAAAGATGTGGAGGAATTTGTTGGTTCTTGCACTGAGTGTCAATTGCAATCAAAAATTAGACACAGAGATGAGTTACATCCTACTTATCCACTTGCAGTACATTTTCAGTGGGTAATTGACTTAGTTGCAATGCCATTGGGATTATGGGGCATGAAATACCTTGTTTTGGCTAGAGAAGAGCTCTCAAACTTTGTTGAAGGAAGGGCTTTGAGGACCAAATCTACAGAAGGAGTTTGTAGATTTATACTTGAAGACATTTTCAGCAGATATGGTAGTATTGGCAGGGTGAGAGCAGATCGTGGTGAGTTAAATGCTGCCGACGCTGTCGAGTTCTTCAAAAGATATGACGTGAAGTTAAGACTAACAACAGCTTACAATCCTGAGGCGAATGGTAAGAGTGAGAGAGGGCATCCTCCCATCATTAACGCTCTGGTCAAAGCATGTAAAGGGAGACCAAAACAGTGGCCTAGACTTTTACCATTTGCATTGTGGGCAGATAGAACCACTCACAGCACGGTAACAGGCTATATGCCAACAGAGCTGATGTTAGGCCAAAAACCCATCATGCCAGTAGAGACCTCAATACCGACATGGACATTTTTAGACTGGAATGATGGAATAACAAGGGAAAGGTTATTGGAACTCCGAATAGAGCAACTTGAGCGGTTACCTGAAAGTCAAAGAACTGCATTAGAAAGGCTAAAGGCAGCAAGGCTCAAAAACAAAGAAAGATTCGACAAAACTCATAGATTGAGAACAAAACCAATTCAAGCTGGGGATTGGGTGTTGGTGTTTGACAGTAGCTTGGAGCATCAGCACAGTACTGTTAGAAAATTTGCACGAAGGTGGTTTGGACCTTATGTGGTACTGGAAGTCCATGAAAACGGCACGTATTCTCTACGTGAGTTGGATGGCACTCAACTAAGAATACCGGTGGCAGGAAAAAGAATCAAAGCATTCAAGAGGCGTCACGGTGAGCTTAGCTTTGAAGACAATGCGATATCAAAAACAAGTGATGAAGATCAGCTAGAGGATGCTGATCAAGAAATCAACACTGATGAAGATGACGACGTTGGAGAGCCAAACTAGATTGGCACATCACGGAAGATGTGCAGGTTTGGAGGGGGTGTATGTCGTGTTGTAAATTACTACACTATGTAAAAAGATAATATAGATACAAAAAGTGTGGTCGTAGAGTGACCTACAGTTTAATTCAATGTGGGAACATTTGAAGCTTGTTAGCCTAGCTTGGATGTACTGCATCTTTTGTCTCTAGCTCAGGGGTAGGTAGGTGGCCAGTTGGCTGCTTATTTTCCTGCTCTCACTAGCAAGTGCCAAGCCGCAGCCGCCTGAACAGTTCAACGAGTTCAATGAGACTCGAACTCGGAATCAGTCGGCGGATAACAAACGGGCTCTAACAGCCAACCAAGTCTGCAACTTGGCGATTATCATCGAGCCCGCAATAGTCTTATACTGCTACAGATAAGTCGTTTGTTTCTTAATCTGACTTTACTGTGGACCATCTTTTAGATGGAAAGGCATCTATCACTACTTAAATTTGCTTAGACGTTTCCAATTAAAGAAATGTCATTGAGTTAATGTTAGGGAAGGCAAGCTTCTTGATGAAGTTATCGAAAAACATATAAAAGGTAGATGGTTGCCGTGCCTTATGCATTACTTCAGGTCATTATTAGTTTTGATTGTTTCTTCTTAGTTTCTATAGGTTGATAGTATGGCTTCTCAAGACCCTGATGATTGGGAGTTTCCTTTAGCTCACTCACCGGATGATCTAATTCAACTTTCTCAACCGTCGACATCAAGGCGGCGTGAGCGAGAGGAAGCAGGGCCTTCTGAGCGTCGTGTTCAACCACGTACCGCTTTTGATCCTCAACAAGTTCCTTTGACAAGTTTAAGAAGTTTACAACCGGAGGCAAGAACTTTAGTAATCGTCTTGGAGGTTGGAGATGTGCTTGTCGAAGGCCATCAAGTGGTGTTTGAAGGGTGTTTTCAAAACACTAACGAAGGTCAAATGGTAACCCGCTTGTCCAATAACCTTGGTCACCGTCTTTGGCTTCAAGGCCCGCTCAGACACTTGGGTAGTGAAAGGCGATCAAGTTACATTGCTGCTGTTCTTCGTGAGATTCTTGACTTTTTACATGTTTAATCCATCTAGGGGCTGAAGTTGAGACCATTTGTTGTTATTTTTCTTAATATATTTGTAGTTAGTTGTTGTTGTTGAAGAAATCCGGTCTTTAGATTGATGACCAGGTAGTTAGTGTTTAAAAATGCAAAGAATAGAATGGATAGAGGGATGATAAGAGTTGATAAGGGGGAGAATTTGAGCAACCAATGGAGTTTAAGATGCCCATGTGGCCTTTGAATGGGCTGAGGTTAGTTGTGATTGGCTCCTTTCCCCGTTTTGGGGGTTGGGTTCTTCCTTACCAAGGAGGGGCTGGACTGCGGGGGCTCTCTCTGGTTGTTTTTGTTGTAGTTTGTTTTGGTTTTTGAGTATGTTGTAGCCCTTGTTGTTAGCTCTTTATGAAGCTATCACTCGGTCTTAGAGCTAAAAGTATGAGTGAACGGCGCCTTGTCGAACACAAGGGGGTCTGCTGCCCCATGTTTTCATGAGCAGTAGGTTTGAAGCCTTGTAGAAAGTTGTACAAAGTATATCTAAATGACATCTTTGGTGAGTGTTTGTACACTGTAAATAGCTTTCCAAAGAGCTATCTTATGCTTTATTTCGAGCTTTTGTGAAGTCTTAGCACTAGTTTGAAAGAAGAGGGGTCAGCTGATTTGAGTTTTTGTAAGAAGTAACTTTGATTGCACATAGCGGCTGGCCAGATGGGTTTTTGGAGGTGAAATTTGGTGTGTATGTGGTGTATTTTAGTGGCTTTTCAAGTAGCTATAGCACGACTCATTCCGAGTTTGTATGAAACCGTAGTGGTATTTTGAATTAGAAGGTTAATCAAGAGTTTAAAAGAGAGTTTGAGTTCGGTTTGTGCTTAATGAGAGGTTAGAGAAATGATTTCAAAGAGAGTAAGGGTATATAGGAGAATGGTATGAAGTGGTTAGGGTATGTAAGGGTAAGGGTATGTGGGATTGTGGTTAATTAGGGAATTAATTATCTTAATCAAGGTTAATTGTGTTAAGTAAGATTAACTAGTCTAATTGTAATTAATTAGCTTAACTAAGATTAAGTGGATTAATTAAGGTTAATCATATTATTTAAATATAATTATCTTAACTATTAATTTATTATTATTAAGCGAAATTAGTTAATTTAATCAGAGTTTAATTAAGGCTTGATTTAGATTAAGGATAATTAATGTTTTGAGTTAAGTTTTTGGGAGACAAGTTCTACAAGACATCTGCATCATGTCTTATTATATGTACATCGAGTTTTATTATACAAGTTGAAGATTAGAGGCCTTTCTCGTATGCTAAATGAAGACTTATGAGTTTATATGGGCTTGAACACAAAATTATATGTTCCATATTCTCCCTTTCCCTCTCTAAACTAAGTGCAGCCAAGAACCCTGCGTTTTCTTGAAGCAAAGACTCTCTACACGACATTTGGTGCTTCCACTGAGAGCGCTTTAGGGCATTTGGTTTGGTTAGAGAAAGATGGATGATTCTGGAGGAATTCGAGGTGGTGGAGGTGGTCAGAATCTTGCAGAGGAGTTTATGAGGGCCATGCAGATGCTTATGGGCCAACAAGCTGCTAATACATCGGGACAAGGAGCTACGAAGGCTTTGAAGACTGTCATCAACAAATTAGGGAGGTTTGATGGCAAGAATGTTTCCAAATTTTTGAGGGTCTATGGATGCGAGATGGAGATTTATCAAGTAGCTGGAGAAAGGATGATTGAGACTTTCCACCTTGCAGTTGTACCTGAGATCAGGGAGAGGGTCAGACAGTTGCATGAGGGTATAGATGTGCCCTCATGGGCTGCATTTGAAGAAAGACTCAGAGATGAGTACTTTGATGAAGATACTGAGAGGATGTCCAAGAGAGGGTTTCTTGATTGGGTGGAACAACGGCCTGGCAAGCACATGGGGCCTAACGAATTACTCAGAGAGTTTGAGAAGAAGTTTGGACAGTTACCTTTGGTTGAGAAGCGTCTTCTGGAGGTGAGGAAGTCTGAGCTTTTTCTACAAGCTGCGGATGAAGCATTAGAAGACAGATTGCTTCTTTTTCTCTCAGACAGTACTACCGAAGGTGGGTTTACCACTAATTGGAGGAGATTGGAAGAAGGGGTGAGCATTATTGCCAAACAACAACGTGTGAAGGCAAGAGGACTTGGAGCAAGGACAGAGGTTTTACCGATGGTAGAAAGCACAGCTTCAACATCAACCCAGCCTACTTCTACTCCTCCAGGTTCCTCAAAGGGCAAAACGGTGGATGATGCTACGATTCAAGAGCTTATGAGGGGCATCAAGGAATTGAAGGTGGAGATGAGTACGCTTATGAGGAGCACCAAAACGAGTGGTTCACAACCAAGTGGAGGACAGAAGGATTTTGTCATGAGGTGCATTTGGTGTGATGATCCAAGCCACAAGCGTGGGGATTGTACGTCGTATGCAGATGCTATGAAAAATGGCATTATTTCTTTCAAAGAAGGAAGGATTAGAGATGCTTCGACGGAAGAAGTTTTGAACACCAACTTTGGAAGAGGGGGCATGAAGAAGTTGATGGATGAGCGGTTGAAAAATGGTAGTTCTTCGAAAGGCAAGGAAACAGAAACCTACAGCATTGAAGTCGAGCAGGATAAGGTGAAAACCTTATCTCATGTACCCACAGAGTTGATGGTCAGAGGAGCACAAGCTATTAGACAGCTTACGGGATGGGATGATCCGGTAGATGCGATCACTATCAGGGCATATCTGGATAATGAGCAAGGGGTCGATTTGCCTAGCGATGCGTTGGTCGAAGCCAAACGTGGCAGAGATGAAGAAGAAGAGACAACGGAGCCAGTAAGTAAGAGGAAGCCTTCAGGCAACAAAGATACCACTCCAGCACAAGGGCCAGCAAATCACACTCGCCAGAAGCAAGATGCTGGACCTTCTAACTTACATCCAGGGAATGCACCACTACCAAAGGACAAATGGGAGGAAAGAATGAGCAGTAAGAAGGGAAAGGAGAAAGAAGATTCTGCAAAGGGAAGAGGTAAAGTACCAGCCTACAAACTTCAATCCGATATTGAATCTTCAATTGATATGAAGGGCATTCTTGAAGAGAGGATTCTTGATGCAAAGATTGAATTCACTTTGAGAGAAGCTCTTGGTATCGCCAAGAAAGACTTTCACGAGCTCATAATAGATGTTATCAAGAGAAAGAGGCAAATGACAGCAGAGACAGTGATGGCAAAAGCGATAGATACTCAATTGACCAAAGATGAGGAAGAAGAGATTGGGCAAGTGTTTGTCATGATGTGTGATTCTTCAAGCTCGAGGGAGAAGGATGTGGAAGATGTTTCAAGTCTTCTGGATGGAGAAATGGAAGATGAAGTCTTGCAGATGTTTTCCTTAGAATTCATTGCGAAGAAACCAGAGAAGGCAAAGGGTGACGCTTCTCCTGAAGAGGTTGCAATGACATGTTGTATGGGTGGAGAGTTTTGGGGAGAACATGAGGATGAAACAATGCGAACTTTTACTCAGCCATTCTGGGCCAGAGCTACAACAGAGACACGCGTGAAGCTTGGAGACTTAGATGAGTCTATATTAGCTCTGGTTGATCATGGATCTGAGATTAACATAATCTCAAGGAAGATCTATGAAAAGGGTAAGTGGCCCATTGACATCAACCATGGATGGGTTTTGCGAGCAGCAAATAATGAGAGCGGGGGTCTCTACGGTGCATGCCCAGCTGTGAAGACCAAGATTGGAGATGTTGAAGTTGAACAAAACTTCTTTGTGCAGAACAATGGTACGTATCCGATTATTTTGGGACAACCATATATCACTGCTACAAGGATGGGAACTAAGGTATTGGATGACGGCTCACACTATGCTAGGATTCGGAGTTGTGATGGGAAGAAAGCAGTGCAGTTTCTCACTGTGAAGCCAAATCATGAGAGACATAGAGCCCAACTTAGAGAAGCACCCATGATCGATGACTCTGAAAACTTTCAGGGTTTCTAGATTGCACACGTGGAAGATGGGGGTCCGCGGGTGCAAGGGGTTTCTCAACAGTTTCATTCCCCAATGTAAATAGTAGAGGTCGTGTGATTTTAAATGTTACAGGAGATAGTCTTGTAACTTTTGTGAGGATTGAAGATTTGGATTCAGTAGGAAAGAAGGCAGTTAAGAAAATTGGAGAAAAATTCAAAAAAATGGGTATGGTATTGGATGACGAGAATATTGTTGGAGTGATAGAAGAAGAAGGATTTTCTGATGACATTGTAAAGGTTTTAGAAGGTGTACTTGACCAAAAGCCAACGCCTAGTGATGTTGTAGTTGAGGTTCATTCAAGGGAGCTCTTTGACGAGCTTTTAAAATCAGCAACAACAGTTGGATTAGTTGAGAGCCATAGTGCATACTTTGAGGCTGATGTTAACACCAAGTACAAGACAGTGGCAAAGAAAGTGAAGCCTGTTGCAACACAATTGCCACCTGACACTGATGATCACATTAAACAGGCGGAGAAGGAACCGGGACTTAGAGAATCAAGGAAGATTGGGCACAAATTCACTAATGAGACAATTGGCAAACTAGAGATTGGAGGGGGTGAATTCTTGAATGAACCAGAGAAGAAGAGATTCCGAGACATGCTCTCCAAACATGGCAAAGCCTTTGCGTCATCACCAGATGAAATTGGATGTGTGCAACCTAATGTAATTGCACCAATGGTTATTTTTACTGTGCCACATGTGCCTTGGGATTTGAAGCCAATACCAGTGCCAAGGGCTTTATTGCCAAAGTTGGTAAATCTACTCAAGGAGAAAATACGAATGGGCATACTTGAACCTTCTATGGCTCCATACTCCAACCGTTGGTTTACAGTGCCAAAGAAATCAGGGGCATTAAGATTCATACAAGACATGCAGCCGGCTAATAAGGTTACTATCAGAAACAAAGGGTCTGGACCGGTTGTGGATGAAGTGGCTGAAGCATTTGCAGGACATGCCATCTATTCTATTGGAGACTTATATTCAGGTTATGATCAATTCCAACTTGCAAATGAAAGCAGGGATTTGACAACCATGAAGACTCCATTGGGACTTGTAAGGATGTGCACATTGCCTCAAGGTGCCACAAACTCAGTGGCTCACATGCAAAATGCCATGAACCGCATTTTAAAAGACTTTGTGCCTGAGAAGACAATACCTTTTGTTGATGACATACCGATCAAAGGCTGCAAGGAAGAGGCAAGAGACTTATCTAAGACTGAAGATGGTTGTAGGAGATTTGTGATAGACCATATTGCAGATGTGGAGATGATTTTGGGAAGGCTTGAAGAGGTGGATTTAACATTGTCCATTGATAAGTCTAAGTTTGGTGTGGGAGAAATTGTGGTAGTTGGGCACTTATGCGGAAGATATGGGAGAAAACCTAACCCTGAGAAAGTAGATGCTATTGCTAGAATGAAAGCATGTAGTAGCATTACCGAAGTAAGGAGGTTTTTAGGCGCATGTGTGTTTTATCAGATTTGGGTACCACATTTTGCTCATTTGGCTGATCCATTATACAAGCTCTTGAGAAAGGGAGTGAAGTTTAGATGGGGGCATGATCAAGAGCTAGCAATGGAAGGATTAAAGGACATTTTGAAGTCTTCACCAATTCTAAGACAAGTTGAATATGATAGTGGCAGACCAATAATTGTGACAGTCGATACTAGCCCAATTGCTACAGGTTGGGCTATTGGCCAAGACGATGCAGAAGGAAGAAGATTTGCAATAAGATTTGGAGCAAGGATTCTTACAGAGCGTCAAAGAGCATATCCACAAGTGAAGAGGGAACTTTTAGGGGCACTAACGGCACTAAAAGCAGACAAAAACTACTTGATAGGTGCAAATGTCATCTTGGAGACTGACTGTTTGCCATTAATTGGTATGGTTGCCAATTGTTCTACTCCAGACATTGCTATGCTACGGTGGATAGCCTACATTCGATCACTAAATCCTGTGTTAGTTCATATTACTGGCAAGAAAAACTCAGTAGCCGATATGCTATCCAGGGCCAGATATAGGTGTGAGGACGAAATGAAGGCACAAGAAATTGGTGAGGAATATGACGATGAAGATTATGGCTATGTTTTGGCAGTAGATGGAGCAGATACAAGTGGTGACATTCATCTTTTCAAAGAAGAGCTATATCAAGAAAAATTAAAAGACATTGGCATCTATTTGAGCACTTTGAGAAGACAAGAAGGCTGGTCAGACAAAACGTTTAAAGATGTTAGACACCAGGCCTATAATTATCTTCTGAGGGATGGTTTATTGTGGAAAAGGCCAAAAAGAGAAGATGGGGTGCCTTTGAGAGTAGTTGACGACTTGGAGTTGAAGAATCAAGTTTTTAAAGAGTTTCACGATACTCTTTGGGCGGGGCATAGAGGAGTTTGGGCCACATATTACAAGATCAAGGAACGATACTGGTGGAAGGGCTTGTATAAAGATGTGGAGGAATTTGTTGGTTCTTGCACTGAGTGTCAATTGCAATCAAAAATTAGACACAGAGATGAGTTACATCCTACTTATCCACTTGCAGTACATTTTCAGTGGGTAATTGACTTAGTTGCAATGCCATTGGGATTATGGGGCATGAAATACCTTGTTTTGGCTAGAGAAGAGCTCTCAAACTTTGTTGAAGGAAGGGCTTTGAGGACCAAATCTACAGAAGGAGTTTGTAGATTTATACTTGAAGACATTTTCAGCAGATATGGTAGTATTGGCAGGGTGAGAGCAGATCGTGGTGAGTTAAATGCTGCCGACGCTGTCGAGTTCTTCAAAAGATATGACGTGAAGTTAAGACTAACAACAGCTTACAATCCTGAGGCGAATGGTAAGAGTGAGAGAGGGCATCCTCCCATCATTAACGCTCTGGTCAAAGCATGTAAAGGGAGACCAAAACAGTGGCCTAGACTTTTACCATTTGCATTGTGGGCAGATAGAACCACTCACAGCACGGTAACAGGCTATATGCCAACAGAGCTGATGTTAGGCCAAAAACCCATCATGCCAGTAGAGACCTCAATACCGACATGGACATTTTTAGACTGGAATGATGGAATAACAAGGGAAAGGTTATTGGAACTCCGAATAGAGCAACTTGAGCGGTTACCTGAAAGTCAAAGAACTGCATTAGAAAGGCTAAAGGCAGCAAGGCTCAAAAACAAAGAAAGATTCGACAAAACTCATAGATTGAGAACAAAACCAATTCAAGCTGGGGATTGGGTGTTGGTGTTTGACAGTAGCTTGGAGCATCAGCACAGTACTGTTAGAAAATTTGCACGAAGGTGGTTTGGACCTTATGTGGTACTGGAAGTCCATGAAAACGGCACGTATTCTCTACGTGAGTTGGATGGCACTCAACTAAGAATACCGGTGGCAGGAAAAAGAATCAAAGCATTCAAGAGGCGTCACGGTGAGCTTAGCTTTGAAGACAATGCGATATCAAAAACAAGTGATGAAGATCAGCTAGAGGATGCTGATCAAGAAATCAACACTGATGAAGATGACGACGTTGGAGAGCCAAACTAGATTGGCACATCACGGAAGATGTGCAGGTTTGGAGGGGGTGTATGTCGTGTTGTAAATTACTACACTATGTAAAAAGATAATATAGATACAAAAAGTGTGGTCGTAGAGTGACCTACAGTTTAATTCAATGTGGGAACATTTGAAGCTTGTTAGCCTAGCTTGGATGTACTGCATCTTTTGTCTCTAGCTCAGGGGTAGGTAGGTGGCCAGTTGGCTGCTTATTTTCCTGCTCTCACTAGCAAGTGCCAAGCCGCAGCCGCCTGAACAGTTCAACGAGTTCAATGAGACTCGAACTCGGAATCAGTCGGCGGATAACAAACGGGCTCTAACAGCCAACCAAGTCTGCAACTTGGCGATTATCATCGAGCCCGCAATAGTCTTATACTGCTACAGATAAGTCGTTTGTTTCTTAATCTGACTTTACTGTGGACCATCTTTTAGATGGAAAGGCATCTATCACTACTTAAATTTGCTTAGACGTTTCCAATTAAAGAAATGTCATTGAGTTAATGTTAGGGAAGGCAAGCTTCTTGATGAAGTTATCGAAAAACATATAAAAGGTAGATGGTTGCCGTGCCTTATGCATTACTTCAGGTCATTATTAGTTTTGATTGTTTCTTCTTAGTTTCTATAGGTTGATAGTATGGCTTCTCAAGACCCTGATGATTGGGAGTTTCCTTTAGCTCACTCACCGGATGATCTAATTCAACTTTCTCAACCGTCGACATCAAGGCGGCGTGAGCGAGAGGAAGCAGGGCCTTCTGAGCGTCGTGTTCAACCACGTACCGCTTTTGATCCTCAACAAGTTCCTTTGACAAGTTTAAGAAGTTTACAACCGGAGGCAAGAACTTTAGTAATCGTCTTGGAGGTTGGAGATGTGCTTGTCGAAGGCCATCAAGTGGTGTTTGAAGGGTGTTTTCAAAACACTAACGAAGGTCAAATGGTAACCCGCTTGTCCAATAACCTTGGTCACCGTCTTTGGCTTCAAGGCCCGCTCAGACACTTGGGTAGTGAAAGGCGATCAAGTTACATTGCTGCTGTTCTTCGTGAGATTCTTGACTTTTTACATGTTTAATCCATCTAGGGGCTGAAGTTGAGACCATTTGTTGTTATTTTTCTTAATATATTTGTAGTTAGTTGTTGTTGTTGAAGAAATCCGGTCTTTAGATTGATGACCAGGTAGTTAGTGTTTAAAAATGCAAAGAATAGAATGGATAGAGGGATGATAAGAGTTGATAAGGGGGAGAATTTGAGCAACCAATGGAGTTTAAGATGCCCATGTGGCCTTTGAATGGGCTGAGGTTAGTTGTGATTGGCTCCTTTCCCCGTTTTGGGGGTTGGGTTCTTCCTTACCAAGGAGGGGCTGGACTGCGGGGGCTCTCTCTGGTTGTTTTTGTTGTAGTTTGTTTTGGTTTTTGAGTATGTTGTAGCCCTTGTTGTTAGCTCTTTATGAAGCTATCACTCGGTCTTAGAGCTAAAAGTATGAGTGAACGGCGCCTTGTCGAACACAAGGGGGTCTGCTGCCCCATGTTTTCATGAGCAGTAGGTTTGAAGCCTTGTAGAAAGTTGTACAAAGTATATCTAAATGACATCTTTGGTGAGTGTTTGTACACTGTAAATAGCTTTCCAAAGAGCTATCTTATGCTTTATTTCGAGCTTTTGTGAAGTCTTAGCACTAGTTTGAAAGAAGAGGGGTCAGCTGATTTGAGTTTTTGTAAGAAGTAACTTTGATTGCACATAGCGGCTGGCCAGATGGGTTTTTGGAGGTGAAATTTGGTGTGTATGTGGTGTATTTTAGTGGCTTTTCAAGTAGCTATAGCACGACTCATTCCGAGTTTGTATGAAACCGTAGTGGTATTTTGAATTAGAAGGTTAATCAAGAGTTTAAAAGAGAGTTTGAGTTCGGTTTGTGCTTAATGAGAGGTTAGAGAAATGATTTCAAAGAGAGTAAGGGTATATAGGAGAATGGTATGAAGTGGTTAGGGTATGTAAGGGTAAGGGTATGTGGGATTGTGGTTAATTAGGGAATTAATTATCTTAATCAAGGTTAATTGTGTTAAGTAAGATTAACTAGTCTAATTGTAATTAATTAGCTTAACTAAGATTAAGTGGATTAATTAAGGTTAATCATATTATTTAAATATAATTATCTTAACTATTAATTTATTATTATTAAGCGAAATTAGTTAATTTAATCAGAGTTTAATTAAGGCTTGATTTAGATTAAGGATAATTAATGTTTTGAGTTAAGTTTTTGGGAGACAAGTTCTACAAGACATCTGCATCATGTCTTATTATATGTACATCGAGTTTTATTATACAAGTTGAAGATTAGAGGCCTTTCTCGTATGCTAAATGAAGACTTATGAGTTTATATGGGCTTGAACACAAAATTATATGTTCCATATTCTCCCTTTCCCTCTCTAAACTAAGTGCAGCCAAGAACCCTGCGTTTTCTTGAAGCAAAGACTCTCTACACGACAACGTCTTGGTCTTGGGTTCGCGTCTCGGGTTCGCGTCTTGGGTTCGCGTCTTGGTTTCACGTCTTGGTCTCGAGTTCGCGTCTCGGGTTTGCGTCTTGGACTCGGGTTCGCGTCTCGGGTTTGCGTCTCGGGATCGCGTCTCGGTCTCGGGTTTGCGTCTCGGGTTCGCGTCTCGGACTTCTGTATCGCGTCTCTGTCTTGCGTCTCGCGCCTCTAGACGTCCCCTCTTTCCTCCGTAGACTTCCGGCTCGCAGGTTCCTTCTCTGGACTTTACTCATGGTCCGTCCTCGAAGATGATGGCCTACTACCTGGTTCGTTGACTTGTACCCATGGGCTTGGCCCTTAAACTCGAGTCCTTAGGCTTGGATCCTTGAGCTTGGGCTCGGGTCGGTATGGGTTGGGTTAAGGGGCGGGCTCGGGTCAGTATTTATCCCCCTTAACATTTTGTAAGCACTCTCTATTTTCCTTATCCTAATACTATCTAAGGATTAACACTTAGATTCGCCCTAACCTTTCCACCTACTATTTTCTGTATTTTAACCTCTTCTATATAACTAACTTAATTTTTTTTTAAATTCATGGTACGACACTTCTTCGCCATCGCCTTTCCCTTGTTGAAATCCAACGATCAACATTCCCTTCGGCATCCACATCTTCGTTGTTCATACTCTTCTCCTAACATTTCCAACATATTACACATAATTTTCTTAATATTTACAATTTTATCAGTTCCCCGGCAGCGGCGCCAAAATGTGAAGCATAAAACCGAGATAGTTAAAAATAACTATTACTCAGCGAGTTCGTCCCTAGGGAATTGAAAGTTATGTTTTGCCGTAATACTAGTGTCACTATTATATGTAAGTGTGGTCCGTAACCCTTATGAAACCTTGATTTAGCACCATAATCCGTTAATAATCCTCCAAGTCAAGTGCCATTAAGTCTTCCATAACATCCTCCACATCCAAGTGTAAGTACTCTGCCCTCCCTATGGTTTCCGTTGTCTCATACTCGCCTGTGTTCCATTCCATTGCTTCTTCTATTGTTATCGGTTCAGTGGGAATTCCGTTCTTCTCCTCTTCCGTTCCGTATCTCATTAACCAAGTGTAATCTTCTTCTCGTAATCTCGCTCCTATCTCCGTTCTTTGGTTCGCTTTGATCCGTATGTAGATTTCGTGGTCGATTCTCTCCTTTTCCTCTCAGTTTACAATCGTCACTCTTTCCTTATCGCTATTCAACCATCCATACTTCAAATTCAACCAACACATGAATGCCTTGAATTTCTCCTCGTCCGTTAGTTCCAATCCTGGCATTACTTCATCTTCATAACCTGATTATAAATTATGTTCAATTCATAACACACTTTTATTATGATCATTATTTGATCGCTCTATTATTTATCTCCTAAATTAACCCGCAATTGCGGTCCTCAGATTTATTTTTATATCAGTTTCTTATGATTTCCTTTCTCTCGATTCACTCATCTCTCCTTCTCGGTGTCATTGATTTACTCTCAATTGACTTCATTCACAACGTAATCTTTCTCGATTCTTCAATATGCACAACTTCAATTACATTAAATTCCGGAAACAATACAGCAAAGAAAAATAAAGAGATAGCACAACGCGTATCTCGGCACTACAACTGATCAACACAATTGGGCCTCGAGCCAGTTCCAAAAACTCCTACTTAAACACCCGCAACTCCCAATTGTCTACCCTTTCACCGCAACCGACACCCCTTCCGATCTCAAGTTCGTTAGAAACCCTGAACTTAAGCTCGTAAACCTGTAACTAACTAACTTTAACTACAAAAAAGGGTTAACTCAAAAAGAAAGACTATTCTACGTTCTACACCTCCCCTTCAGATCTCACCACACAAGTACAGAGTGGGAGAAGGATGGCTTGGGTGCCACGATGGAGCCTCCGCGAACGACTCTCCTTTGCCAGTTTTCCCTTGGAGACCCCGTCCGCGCGACACCGACGGTTACTCCTTTGCCGGGTATGTCTCCTTTTGGGAAAACCACGAGTGAGAGTTCGGCATACTTGCACCTTCCAGTACAACAAGAGGTCTTCATTGGGACTCCGAGTCTCACATCGACCCTTCCGCCCCGAATCGAGCCCCACCAAAGCACGACTTCCGTGCTACTCGCTCCGGGGGGTCCGGATGCCTCCGTGACTTCGATGGAGGCCTTGCCTCGGGCATCCATGGCCGGATCGGCACCCTCTTCATCTGCGGATCTATTATCACCACTTGTGACACTCGCGAAGGCTGCGGCGTACCCGACTTCCAACAAGAGTTCAAAGAAGCGGAAGAGGAGGGAAGAGAAAAGAAGACTTGAGGAGTTGACCCGGAAGTAGGGTCAGAATCTTAGTGGGTAGGTCACTGTTCATTCGCGGACTAGGCCCCGTGTTGACTTTGGGTTTTGACTTGGTTTTGCCTTGGGTTTTGTGTAATAAGTGACCTCTGACGGTGCACGTCGTGTGGAGTGGCAGCTACCGCCGCCAAGAGTAGTTAATGTCACCGTTAGAAGGTATCTTTGAGTTTGGACTCTTGTGTGAGTCCTTCGCGGTATAAGAGAGGAGTCCCGTGGCACCTCTCTTCACTGCTTGATGTGTGTATTTGCTTTCAGTTGAATTCTAAACCTACGCTCTGAGAAGACCTTCGATGGTTGGAGAGCTCGGATTGCATACATGACTATGAGTGCCATTTCAAGTAGTCCACTCCTCGAGTCCATACTAACTATCTAATCACTGTTTCCTTGTTCCATCAAAGTAGATTAGTCCGGGTGGGTGGGAATAACAGGTGAGGTGAGAAGATAGATAGTAGGGGCGTGACTCCAACTCTAACTGTTACAGTCGTTTCCTTGTTCCATCAAGTAGATTAGTTGGGTGGATGGGAATAACAGGTGAAATTGTACGTGTCTAGGGAAGGACGAGGGGGGAGTGACGGATGTATGAGGGTCATAAGTGAGTCTTGAGTGACCTCCCGGCGTACCGGTTGGTGTCGGTTGTGAAGACTCATGTCACTCCCTGAAACATCCCACCCCCAGCTGCACCGGAGGTGGAGGGAGACTGGGAGGAGGACGGATAGTGGGCGGGTAGGCCCCCTGCTCACTTACATTACGACGCTCCCAGCCTTGGAAACACGGGTCTAACACCCCTTCGGGGGGATCTCAGTGACACCATAACCATCCAAGTGAGTGAGTAGAGTTAGAAGGAGAGAATGGGAGGTAGAATAGCTGTTACTTGTGTTCAACGCTAAAATCTCTATGAGTCCACGGACTACGTCCGGGGTGATATAATCCTTATCCGGATACTCGTGTACTCCGAATGTCTATAGTGTGCATAGTTGTAAAGATAACCCCCCCCCATTAACCGGGGCTAAGTCGAAGTAGGCTCCTACTCGAAGGTCCCTACCTCCGATGCGAAGTAGGCTCCTACCCGAAGGTCCCTACCTCCGATGCGAAGTAGGCTCCTACCCGAAGGTCCCTACCTCCGAGCGAAGTAGGCTCCTACCCGAAGGTCCCTACCTCCGAGCGAAGTAGGCTCCTACCCGAAGGTCCCTACCTCCGAGCGAAGTAGGCTCCTACCCGAAGGTCCCTACCTCCGAGCGAAGTAGGCTCCTACCCGAGGGAAAACACTCGTACGGAGAGCGGGGTGGTGGATGTAGATGACGCTCAGGCGTTGTAATCTAACCCTTTTTCCTTCTTTCCTTGGATGTAACTATTGTGATATAGGTAACATTGTGTAAATATAAGCTGGTTGTTAGTCGTTGTAGTTCACGGTGATTCTCTGTGGGAACGATTACCTTAAGGGTATCTTTGTGTTAAGATGTGAATAGTTGCCAACACGTACTACGACACATTGAGTAGTACAGTTTAGGTCGAGTCAAGCTAATGTGCAAAAAAAGATGCACTAGTCTTGTACAATTCAACTCTACTTGAGCTAGAGTGAACTGGTCTAACGCATCTTACTGCACACTTTAGCTCGAGTCGAGCTAAAGTGGGCTTTCAAGTGTGCTTTATTGGCCACACTTTACCTCGAGTCGAGTTAAAGTGCAACCAAAAGAGCACACTTGAGAGCCCACTTTAGCTCGACTCGAGCTAAAGTGCGGCCCATAGTGCACAATAGAGGCCCCACTTTAGCTCGACTCGAGCTAAAGTGTCGCCAATAGTGCACACTGGAGGTCCCACTTTAGCTCGACTTGAGCTAAAATGTGTTCATTGAAAAGCTTATTTATTGCAGTTTGTGCAGATTTGTCTTTGGTTATATGATATTCAAGGCGTAGGGTTTAGGGCTCCTCGGTGAGAGTATGGATTTTACCTTTCAGCCATTGATTATGAACTTTAATCCCAGACAAATTCTGCTCGAACTAGTCGTCCTTCAACAACAATAACAAACCCACACACACAATCAATCAAAGTAGCACATGGAAACCAACACATTGAAACCAGCACATAGAAACCAGCACATTGAAACTAGCACATTGAAACTAGCACAAAGCAGCACATTGACACCAACACAAACCAGCACAAGCCACCACAAACTAGCACATGGAAACCAACACATTGAAACCAACACCTTGAAATCATTCACATTGAAATCAGCACTTTGAAATCAGCACTTTGAAATCAGCACATTGAAATCAGCACATTGAATTCAACACATTGAAACCAGCACATTGAAACCAGCACATCGAAACTAGCAGATAGTAGCACAATGACACCAACACAAACCAACACATTTAAACTAGCACAAACCACCTCAAACCACCACATTGAAACCAACACATTGAATACACAAACTCATCTACGTGCTCACACATACATCAAAAGCAATGCTACACATATATAATGTTTCAACACATTATATCAATTGCAATACTACACATATATAAAAAGAAATGCAAGACTAAATGAGTGCACTTACCTTTAAAACTGAGAAATCCGACTGCTAGAGCTGCAAGTCTTGTTTCTCGTTCACGTCAATACTCCGCGCACGGCCGTTTCAGACTCTACGTGCTCACAGAAATTCACAAAAACTCACAAAAACTCACAAAAACTCATAGAATCTCACATAAATTCTCACAAACTCACACAAACTCACACAAACAACCCTAAACTTCAACGCTACAGTATGCACAAATTCATCTACGTGCTCACAAACTCACACAACCAAAATCGCAAGTCCTACAAACCCTATCCGCAAAAAACCCTAAACTCGAGTAAATTGCGCACGAAAGCCTAAGTTGCAGCGCTAGAGTATACACAAACTTAACAAACCCTGTAGATAATGAAACTAACACAAACCGCAAAGACGCAACGACGAACCAAAGCATAAACTCACAAAACTAAAACAACAACGCGTGGAAGAACAAATAGAAAACTTGGACAGCAACGAAAAGAGAAGAAAAAAAAAGCTCGCGCCACGATTTCGTGGGGTACTTCTTGGGGCACCTAAAGTTGGGAGGGTCGAAACACTATAGCCGTGTGGTGCTCCCAAGATACCCTCGGGATATCCTTTGCGATATTGGGGTGAGACCCTCGGGTATTAAAGGTGGATGCACCACAAATCATTCACCTTCGTTATTGATACCCGGAATTTCAAGAAGTCAATTTAATCTTACTAGAATAAGTTCAAGATATTATGCGCGTGTAGTATTTCTGTACTCGTAAATTTCCTACACAATTGATCTGAGCCATTAACGCTACAATTTTGTTTATTTTGGGGCAACAAGCAGGTAGCAAAGGAAAAGTGATTATTTCCAATTTCATTCGTATGATATCAATTAAAACTTATAAATTGACATTTTCTCAATAATACACAAACTTGGATTGCACGGAAGTGAACAGTTATAGTGTTTAGTGTTAGAAACAGGATTATAGTGTTTAGTTTTCTTTCATATTTTCAGTGGATCTGTTGGCTTTCACTTTACTCGATTTCAATTTCATCATTACACAAGGAGTAAATTCATTACCATCGATATATATAAGTTCCTCCTACACCAGTTATTAGGTGAAGCACATTTAAGAGAGTTTTAAAGCTACGAATTTAAGATTCTATTACTTTGAATTCAAGTTTTGCTCAGGGTTACCAATCCGACGTCCTTGGGGGTCTAAGAGCGTCCTACGACGTCCTATGACGAAGACGTTCTGACGTCACGTCGGACGCACCGTCCGGGGGGAGTCAAAGGCATTTAAGGAAGGCCATGGTAACTATCTGGATCGTCAGATTCGACGAAGTGCCACGCGGCCAGATCACAGCCGTCAAATTGCAATAGGCCGTCCGATTGATCGCTGCCGTTAGGGCGATCGGACGGCACCTCGGCCATCCGCCTGATCGGACGGCTAGCAGACCGATCGGACGACCGCGATTTGATCGCGCAGGCGCGCCACGGCCGCCCGATCATGCCGACGGCCGTGGTGGCGGTCGGGCTCATGGCCGTCCGCCACCCTATGAAAGGCCGTCCGCCCTCCTCTCCCTCTCACTTTTTCCTTCCTCTCTCAAGAATATATTTTTGAGTGGATGCGGAGTGGCTTTGGCTGGAATTTTTCCATCCATTGGCTCCTCATCTTTGGGAGGAAAAAAGTGATTCACATTGAGGGCAGAGGTTTTGCCGTTTTTTTTAAAGTTTTTTTAAAAACTTGTTTTAAAAAGGTTTTTTTCTAAAAACTTCGAACGGCGGCGGTTTTAAGAAGATGCCAAAGGACAAGAAGAAACTGAAGGTTGCGGACTTTGGAGTAAAGCTTCATCCAATCCACGACGTTCCATTTGAGGCTTGCAAGAATTTCCTCATAGAACTGACTGTCAGATTCTATGACTCAGGCAAATATTGTTCGGTCATTGGAAAGCAAGTACGTAAGAGATCGGGATGAAGGCCCCAAGAAGTTCCGGACGGACATGCAACAGCACATGATGGACGTGCTTCAAGCTCCGATGTGGAATACGGAGACCCAGAAGCGGGGGTTTTTGAAGCTCTGGGATGCCAGAGTGCAAGATGCATTCTGGAATGCCAAAAACTTGTTGACCAAGTTTGGGAGGTTCAATCGCGCAGCGGATGGAGATTTCAACGACATGCTGTTGAAGGCTGATTTGTTCGTGGCCCAAATGAAGCTATTCGCCAAGAATCAAAACAGGCGTGGCTCCGTGGGATGGTGGAACTCGATAGAGGGGCACCAAGAAGACCTGCTGCGAAAAGCCCATCTCATTGCCATTCCGCCAAAAGCCGCGATTATACAAATGGACAATGCCAACAAGAGAGGTGGATATGCCACCATTCACAAAGTCCGCATTGAGAGTGCTCCGGGCATTGAACCATTTTGGAAATTTGCCGCCAAATTGTCCAACCAATCGGAGATACAGCCGGACTTGGCAAAAGTGGAGCATCAGAACGAGTCGATGGCGGTGAGGATTCCACATCCAGATGTCATCCGTTTCATGGCCATTCATTCGGACAAGTATGAAGGCTATGCGTATTGGTGGAATGGCGGGATAATTTGAGAGATGTTGAACCAGGATATCGAGTTTGGTGACGATGTCTTTGTACATTTGAACTATGGGAGATTCCCCGAGGATGAAGTTATCCGAGTTCATCAGTTGGTTCGTTTTCGCAAAAAACGGACCGAGCTTGCGTGGTCGTTGTTGCGCATCATGAACGAGGTCCATAAGAGCAACAATCTCCACAACGACTTGTCTCCGGACAATATCCTCTTCCACTTCCCTCCAAATGAATCGCAAGTGTATATTGGAGTATGCGATAAGGGCATGACCACGAAGGTTAACAAACCAATGCAGTCTCTTTATACGTTCACGAATCGTGAAGACATGGCCGAGACTCTGCGAAAGCGATGGAGGGTGGATCCGCGGGTTGTGTACTTGCACGAACCAGATGCGGATGTGCAAATGATTCCGAAGTTATCGATGGCTTCGGGGGTACCATGGAGGGTTGGATAAGAAAGAAGTGGCAGAAAAATTACTGTGCCTTGGCGGAGATGGTGTTTTGGTTTTCCAAGGTTCTCGATCTAGCGTGACGACGCAGTTGAAGGAGCAGATTGCTCTTTTCATGGTGGGGGTGCATTGCATGGCGCATTGCACGAATTTTGCAGTGGAGCCGCTCTCCAATGTACCACTCGTGGGGAAACTTGAATTGCTTTGCCAAGCCATGTATGCGTATTTCAGAACCAACTCGAAGAAGCACCTTGAGTTTCAGAAGCTTGCTAACATTGTGGAAACAGAGGCTTTGAGAATGCTCAAGAACGTGAAGACACGTTGAATCTCACTTCTTGAGCCGCTTAAACGAGTGATGGAGGAGTACAAGACCCTCATAGTGAAGATGTGTGAAGATGCGGCATTGAAGGAGTCTGCTCTCTGCAAAGCTGGCAACCGCCAGGGAGTCTGCAAAACTAAATTGCGATTTGTTGTGTGATGTTGCAACGTTGTTGGCTTTACCATGCATCATGCCGTTGCTAGAGTCTGTGAACAATTTGATGAAGTTTGTGTAGTCTTCTCTCGTGTTTGTGAGTGATTATGTGGCGGTTGTGAAGATATGCCAAGCGGAGCTCTACATGATGTATGTTGATTTGGAATCATCATACCAAAGGCATCATTTTCAGATGTTCTGCGATGTGATTGATGATCACTCGTATGCCATTGCGTAGGAGTGGGTGGTTGATCTCAACGACGGCTCAGAAAGCTTAGGATTCCGGATAAACGAGCATACTTATGCTGCACACATGTTGTGTGTTGTTTCAGGGAAGAAGCTCCATGTTAGTCGGTCTGGATTTTTGCATGTGGTTACCTCGGTGAAAGGTCAGTATAAAGATGCTGTCAAAATGCTCATAAGCGAGTTGGAGAAGCGGTTCCCTGATTCCGCACTGATGAATGCTTTCTCTATCATCTTTCCTCAGTTTTGGTTGCAGCAAAACTGTGATGAGCTATTCGGTCTTCACATGACTTGACCGTGAGGCATCATTTCTACATTCAGAGGCATGTAAATCGGGGGACCAAAGAGAACTGTGCGATGGTTCAGGTGGATCCCCTCTTGGATGCCCGATCACTAGGGCTACAGACTTCATAATTGTTCAAATTGACAATGAAGTCGAATTGCGCGGCAGCGATGGAGGAACCGCGTCACATGAATCCGATTACCAAGTTATGGGAGAAGGTGGGACAAAGCAGTCTCATGAGGTGCCGCTTGTCCGAGTTTTTTAAACTCGCAGACATTGCCATATGTGTTGTGCTGGGCAGCGTGGAAGATGAGCGAACATTCTCCACACTTGGCTTCATGAAGTCAAAAGTCCGCAACCGCTTGGGCGGTCATCTGGATACCTATGTGAAGCTCTTTTCTCAACCTTTTTTTTTGCAGGATTCTTTTCCTTATGCGGCAACAATGACACACTGGACGGCTTGTCGTGAACAACGAGGTGTTGGATTGTAATCTTAACTTCTGTTTCCATGATGATGGGCCACGGCAAGTGTTTGATGGTTGATATTTCGTGAACAAGTGTACTAATTGGGTGTGGGGTGGGGGGGATTGGCTGCTGCAATGGGCAGGGCCTTCTTGGCCGGGGTTCAATTCCCCCAGGCAGTAAGTGATAAGACATCTTTTTTAATGTTGTCTTGGTATCATGCTTGAGTTTATATAACATATCATCGGTATCATGTGTATATTTGATTTTATTTGCATCATGTTCCTTGTTT
>OZ020521.1:12921440-13025176 GCA_963971425.1 Bryoerythrophyllum caledonicum | reverse complement strand
GGCAGCATGTAAGGGCTTTGCATCTTCCTGTACAGAACCGTTACATCCGTCTCAGCATGTCAAGAAATAAGATAGTAGTGCAACTGACTGATCGTATGAGAGCATGCAGAAACTTTCATGATGTCATAGCTATCCAAGGGAGAAGAAATGGTTACTCACGTCATCAACAGCATCAGGATTCGCCCTAGCATTTAAAAGACAGTCGACCATCCGCTCATCACCGTGATCTGCTACAATACAAAGTGGGGTAACGCCTCAAGGTTATCTAAGTTTAGGGAAGATTTCATGCTTCATGCTTTTATCTTTTTATGAACTTTTGCTTTGCAAGACACTTTTAATTTTCACTTAGAAAGATTATAAATAGTATCTATATATATAAAAGAATACAGGATGAGAAATGAGCGCGCCGGATGGATGAACGCGCCGATGAAAGTGGACTCCCGGTCACGTGACCTTTGGAATTGCCATTTGAATCAAATGTGCCTTTTAAATCGAATGTGAACTTTGAAAGAATCCTCCATATGTGCCCTTTGGAGGAATCCTTTATAGTGCCCTTTGGAGGAATCCTTTTTATAATCCGAACAATGCTAAGGCCGCACATGTGTAAAAGGATCCTATGATGAATAAATATTAACCCATTTCTATTGTTTCATACAACAAAAATTATCCAACAAGAAAGATGTCCAAAGGACATTGGTATCCCACTAGTATTTATATAATTTACAACACTATCTATCTACCACATCATTCATCTCATAAAGAATTAGAAGATTCTACAATTACATTTTCAAAAAGGACGGGGCGGGGATGAGGACGGGGACGGGGACGGGGACGGGGGACGGGGACGGGGGACGGGGACGGGGACGGGGGACGGGGACGGGGACGGGGGACATGGGACCGGGGAAAAGGGGACACTATCCATCTACCACATCACTCATCTCATAAAGAATTAGAAGATTCTACAAATACATTTTCAGAAAGGACGGGGCGGGGATGGAAATGGGGACGGGGGACAAGGGGACAAGAATGGGGGACGATGGACTGGAGGGAAAGGGCTAGGGGATAGGGAGGTGGGGACTCAACACAAAAAAATGTTGTGTCTGGAGGACACGGGTACCCCATTAGTATATATATATATATGTCTCTCTCTCTCTCTTATTATAAAAGAATTTAGGATGAAGAACACGTCGGATGTAAACACGTCAAGCTTGGATGAAAAATGATGCGAAAGTAAAAGCTAAAAGTTAGGGTTCTGGATGAAATGAAAAGCTAAAAGTTAGGGTTTTGGATAAAAAGACGGGGACGGGGACGGGGATGGGGGACGGGGGACGGGGGACGGGGGACGATGGATTGGAGGGAAAGGGCTAGGGGACGGGGAGGTGGGGACTCAACACAAAAAAATGTTGTGTCCGGAGGACACGGGTACCCCACTAATATGTATATATATATTATGTGGTGAAACGACGCTCTGGAAGTTAGCTGTTACCGACAAGCACTTGCACCTGCTGTTGGATTGACCACTGGAACCTTTTTGAGGAATGATCTGTCTACGAAAAGAACTTGGTCTTCGATGATCTCTGGACTTCAACGGACGACTTTCTCTTCTGACATCAAGGAAAAGTTCTCCAGCGGGTACTACAGTCACGTTATTTGCCGGGAGCTTATCAGGGGGAGTCAACCTCGTGAGTCGAACACAATACCTTTGCCGATGATTATTCTTGCATTGTTCGTGCTTTTATTGAAAGCAACAGTTCGTGTTACGAGAGTCATGAATCGTGATGTGGCGGGTTTTTTCAACTCATGTTGCCGCACACTGCTTCAAATAAAGAAGACTCTCGCGCAAACACGGTATAATAATTCGGTCCTTGCAATTTCCAACCTTGACCACATGTTGACTAGAGTTTCGATCTGAAAACTTACATTTCGACACCAGCTTTCAAACAAATCAAAATAAATAAATAAATTCTTATACTACTATAACACCCAATTTGAATGGCTTTATCTCCTCATTCTTTTTGGTGTTTGGCATTTCTACTTTACTGCATGAATCACGGATGGATAACTTGTTGACGAAGAACCAAGTGTCATGAAATGGCAATTTCAAGGTTTGGTCAGGTTCCTATGGTGTCAATTTCTATTACTCCTCTTTGAAATTTTTATTGTAGATGCACATTACTAAAACCTTAGTGGGAAAACAATTTTTTCTTGATCCGACATTTATTGGAAAAACCATAGGGTTTTGAATTTCAAACGGGGAGAGCAGGCACTTTGGGCACCTCCTAAAGCTTTTGCTAGGACACTGTATTGAATGTGAGATTTTCAATATGAGCAAATAATATTATTTCATTTCATATCATCAAAACAGTAGTGAAAAATAGCATAATAACCAAAGTCACACATTTTTCACACATTGTCACACATTGTCAAGCAAGGTACCAAAAAACTTCTTCCTTTCCACATAAAACTTAGAGATCTTCATACTTTTTACTTTTTATTTTTTCCACAACAATATGTGGTGTGAACCTTCTTATTGACCATTTGAATTATCAATCTAAAACATATTAAGTTCATAGAAAAATAAAATGTGAATTGGCAGTTTTTGAACCTCCACTCCTTACATATTTGTTTTGAATATGCTACACCCCTCTTCTACCTCAAAAAATTGGTGTGCAAGGAACTAACATTGTGCTTAACACAATGGTAATGGATTTAGACCTTGTGTAGTGCAAAAATTTGACATCAAGTGAAGTCAAAGTTTGTTGATCCACTCAACGCAAGGAAGAAATGAACCGTTTTCTCTACTTCAAACACATATTCTTTCAATCCGTGCAATCAAATTTTGTGAGAACGTCAATTGATAAGTCTTGATTTAGATCCCATGATTAGAGGTAGAAATTACAACTTTTGTTTTCTTCCTCACTCATTGCACTAGAACAAGCAGTTTTGAAGTGCTTTTGGTGAGAAAATGCCTTGGGCCTTCATGAGTTCAATAACTAGTGTACTTATTGGTTGTTCTCAACGGGTTATTCCCTAAGAGCCCAAGGCATTTTTCCTCAAGAAACAATCCAAAATTGCTATTATCAACAAATGGCAAGAAAATATGATTTGAGGTACAATTTTGGACTTGTAACCGTAGGATCTTAAAAAGTCTTCTATATAATTAGTTGATGTTTTGGGCTACAATCCACCGCACAAATATGAAGATTATAGCGCTTGAAGACAAGTAAATTGTTCATTTTCTTCCCCGCGTCGAATGAATCAACAAACTTTGACTTCACTTGGTGTCAAGTTTTTGCACTACACAAGGTCTAAATCCTTTGCCATTGTGGTAAGCATGATGTTAGTTCCTTACACACCAATTTTTAGAGGTGGAGAAGGGGTGTAGCATATTCAAAACAAGTGTGCAAGAAGTGGTGGATGGTGGTTTAAGGGTGGAACAAAGAGACACTTTATTCACTCCGGCCCCCTTGCGGGGACCGGAGTTCTTCTTTTGTGCATGAAGTGGAGGTTCAAAAAGTGCCAATTCACGTTTCATTTTATTGTGAACTGGATATGTTTCAAAATGGTAAATAAAACAATCAATAAGAATTTTTTGATTACATGTTAATATAAAAAAATATCAAAAGTTACCAATATGAAGATCTCTAGGTTTAATGTAGAAAAGAAGAAGTTTTTTTGGTACCTTGCCCGACAATGTGTGAAAATGTTTGACTTGGGTTGAAGTGTTTTTTACACTAAAGACAAGAATTTTTTTTTTTACATTTAAAGGAGGTAACATTCTCTATATGTATGAAAAATCTCAATGTCAACAAAAACTTATAGCAAAGATTTTGGAGGTGCCTGGAGTCCCCAATTTGACTTTGAAGGCTAATAACTTTCAAAATATGACTCCAAACTTTTTAAAACTATTCCAAGAAGATCTTATCACGGATAATCTAGTAAAAATTTTGAGAAAGAGAAGATTTTTATTTCCAATTTTATGAACCTACGCAAAATTGAAAAAAACATTCCGATGATTAAATGGGCCTTTAGGGATTAAAGATAGTCTTAGTCAATTATTTTAGATACCCATTATTTACTTTAGATACCCATGTTGCCTAGTTATTTAATGTAACAATATTTAAATAAATTCCCAACCAAAAATACACCGTGGTCACCACCTCCCCCCACAAAAGATTCTCCCAATCCCCTTGTTCCAATAGCAATATCCGGAAGGCTTTTTCTCAATATCAGAGATTATATCCAGTTTTGCATTTTTATAGTATTAGTATACCGACCCGTTGTCCCCAATGGATAGTGTAAGTTTAGATAAAATAACTAAAATTGTAAAATCAAAAGTATAATAAAAATGCCATAGGTTGGTTATTGTATTGACTACTTGTTGATGACCGTTTAGTATCGTATCAAAATCATAAAAATAGTCCAGAATGACAATTTGAGATGATATTTGTGCTCGCATTATAGGTTTGAGTGAGAAGGTAATACAAGAGTTCAAATTGCAGCCATTACCGGAGTTTCTGTTAGAACAGTTTAGAGGTTAGTAAAATGTTTAAAGAAGATGGAACTTATAAGCACAAACCTTGTAGTGGAAGTCACGCTAAAAAACTTAGTGAGAGAGATGTGCATAGTATTGTGCGTTACGGTCCTCGGTCTTAGAGATTACTAGTATATGCTATACTCAAGTGTGTAGACGTACTATTCAAAGGGTATTACTTAAAAGTGGTATTTTTAATTGAATAGCATTCAAGAAACCTTCTTGACGTCCCGTCACATGCCTCAGCAGATAGTTTTTGCTCAAAAGTACCATGGATGGAGTCCAGAAGAGTAGGAGTGCATTGTTTGGACAGATGAATCTACTTTTGAGATTGGAAAAAGTTCTCGGCAAATTCATGTTTGAAGAAGTGCATATGAGTGCTATTCATCAAGTTGTATAGTTCCTACTTTTAAAAGTGGACGGATATCTTTGATGATTTGGGGTGCATTTGCTGGAAGACAGAAGTCACAACTTGTCTTTATGCCAAAAAGTTGACATTCTGCTAAGGATTCTACAAAAGTGGTCTACGATGGTGAATTGATTCATTTCTTGGATATAGTTCCAGAAGGAGTGCTTATGGAAGATGGCGCACCTTTCCATTGCAGCAAAACATGTGAAGAATGGAGACAAACACACCAACTTGAAAAGCTAAATTGGCTTGCAAACTCTTTCAATCTCAATCCAATCAAGAATGTCTAGAGGATGCAAAGAGACGTTGTGCAACAAGGCAAGGAATGCCCTTGTAACTTAGAAGTGTTGAAGGAAGTTCTTGAAAGAGAGTGGAATTTTGTAAGTGGTACAAAGCTCTTTCAACTATGTCATTCTATGCCCTCAAGGTTTACAAGCAGTGATTGACGCTAAAGGAGGACATATTGGTTTGACGTCAATCACTGCTTGTATGTTCTCCTTTAGGGTCAATCACTGCTTGTATGTTCACTCCTTTAACGTCAATCACTGCTTGTATGTTCATTTATGTTGGTAGATATGGAAGCATTTTTTTTTACTATACAACTTTTTTCTTTGAAATCTATCTCACATGTTACCAACATAGAGGTGATTTTGTGGCCAAATTTTCATTATGTATCAACAAAAATTCAATCCTAGGAAGGGTGTTGAAGTTAGAAGTAGTGGTAAACTATCCCCTTTGTTTCTCACAACAACACATGTTGGTAGACTAGATATATGTTTTTTTGTGTAGATCTTTTGGATTTGAAATTTTCCACACTTGTATTTGACGTGAAGGTAAATTCATACACAAAATTTCATGGAAAAATATATATTTTTGAATTCTTAGGAGGGTGTCAAAGTGGGAAGTTGTGAAACTTTTCTCACAGCTAACCCCCATGTTAGTAGATTTTGAATATCTTCTTTTGAATACATTTTCTGGCCTTGAAATTTTTTCCATATGTTGTTGACATAAAGATAACCGTGTGTCAAAAATTTCATGTTGAAATATCAAACTCTTAGCCCTAGGGAGGGTGTCAAAGTTGGAAGTAGTAAAATGGATTTTCCCTTTGTTTCTCCCAACTACACATGATGGTAGATTTGGGATTTGATTTTTTTCGTGCATTTTTTGGAATTGAGTTTTTTGGTCATCTAATCAACACAAAGGTGTTCTCACTTTATAAATTCCATGGGCAAAAAAAATTTCCTCAATCCTTGGGAGGGTGTCAAAGTTGGCAGCTATGAAACTTTTCTTACAGCTACCCCATGGTAGTTAATCTTTAATATCTTTGGTTTTATAAGTTCCCTCGACTTGAAATTTGGAATGCATGTTTTCAACATAGAGATGATGTTGTCCCTAAAATTTTAGGATAAAATAATAATTTTTTCAGCCCTGTGGAGGGTGTCAAAGTTGGGAGCAGTGTGGAACACCACCTATGGAATTGCCCAAACGCCAACTTTAAAGTCACCCTTTTGTACACTCGGTTTTGTTGTTTGATTGTGTAGTGAACTTGAAACTAGGTATTGACTTGTAGCATCCAAGATTAAGGCGTCAATAGAGTGCATATTGTATCTTGTAGTCTTTGTGATTGGTATTGTAGGATTTTTACAGAAAGCGTGTCACCATGTTGTTGCTATCTCAACAACAAGACAATTGTCTTTTTGTATAGCTTAAGTGCCATAATGTTGTCCATGACTTTTTTGCGGCCACAGTAGAATCTCTGGCATGCTGAAACCAAATCTTGCAAGTTCGGCAAAAAGAGTGTCTCAAATTGGTCCACAACAAGGCATAGATGCTCTTTGAGTCCTTTAATACTACAAACTTTATAATTTGATCAAAGTAGATCATGAGAAAGATAATTTTTACTTGCCACCACAGTGATGGCATAATTTTTGGCATTTTGGTATGCCAAAGGGAGAAGCACATTAGGCTTACTCCCTTTTGGGAATAGTCGGAGAATTCAATAGAAATTTGAAAAAGTAGTTTTTACATTTTGGTTGGTTGGTGGTAGAAGTTAACTTGATTCTACATATAGGCCTATTTTTTTGGTTACTTTATTCAACGGATATTTAACAAAATATGGACAAATGAAAGTCCAAAAATAGTGGTCGGCGGCCAGCCGAGAGCTGCCAAAGCGTCTCATCAATAATCTTCTAAAGTGCCTAACTCACTCATTTTCTATCCAAATGGAGCATATGAGATGTTTCTGGCATCTACGGAAAATGTAGATGTCAAAAAACACCTCATAAGCTTGATTTGGACAAAATTTGAGTAAGTTATAACCGTTTGAAATTTTCATACGAAGAGAAGCATCGGCTAGCAGCCGAGAAGAATTCAGAGTCTAATCGGTCCACAAATGGTGATTTTGTCCGGATTTTGTTAAATATCCGTTATTCCTTCTACGAGGACTTTCTTAGGAACACTAAACTTCACAGGAGGGATATAGAGACATTAAATTTTTTAAATTTTGAATTTATAGTTATTTCAACAACAAAATAATTTTTAAAATATTAGGCATACATGTGCAATCTTATTTATTTAATCTTCCAGTTAAAATAAAAGTGCAAAAGAATTTATTTTTTATTTTCTATGGAATTCCCCATTTTTAGTCGTTTTAGTGGATAAAACCAAATTATATTGATTACAAATGGCAATTGCCCTTGAACCCAGCGATGCTATCTTTGTGAGCGGTGAGCGCTAGAGAGGAGGAATGTCTAACTAAGTGAGAAGTGGGACTTGGTGAGAGTTGTATAGGGGAGGGGACTACAGATCTGCGAGAATAGTATAGAGAGGACTGGCCTCTGCACAAACCCTGATTTTGTGGATATCCTGTGGAAGCTTAGAACTGAGGAGAGGCAAGGGGACAAACTTATGTTGGTAGGGTAAGGTGCAAAAGAATCGAGGCTACCCACATGTCTCCTCGTAAACCTGTTAGCAGGGTTGTAGATCGCAAGGGAAGGATGTTCTGAGCGAGGTTGGGCTGGTGTTGGCTTCCCCGATCTGTGCACTGCACTGGTTACGAGACTCTGAATACAGGGTCGTAGATCGCAAGGGAAGGATATTTTCAGCGAGGCTAGGCTGGTGTTGGCTTCCCCGATTTGTGCACTGCAATGTTTACGAGACTCTGAGTACAGACAATTTACACGACCCTGATCCTGGGGCAACCTCCTCGAAACTGGACGAGGACTAAGTACTGAAGCGGCTGCATCGGTGAAGCCCTGTTCCATCTTTGAAACCCTAGAAGTCACAATCGTGTAAGGTTTGTAGTCAACAAGGATAGGGCACCGTGATCAATTTGCACTTTAGGGTCAAGATCTGGTAACTGTAGAGCCACGCTCTTCAGCCTACATCAAAGATCAAACTGCCGCACTAACCTGCAAAGGCGTTTGATTCACGTGCAAGTCACGATAATCTTGCAGCCTCTTGCTAAGAAGTTAGTATCCTTGCTCTAGGTGCACTCCCCTACAACAGGAACCAGATACACACACCAAGCATACTGGAAGCAAAAACACCACTCCCGCCTGCAGACCACACCAACACCTCCAAGACTAGAGACGTTTGCACAGAAATCAAAGGTAAATCTAACCTAACCACGCACAAGTTCAGCTATCCTTTCATATTTGCATTATGGTGTACGCTCTACATTACATGCTATAAACTTGATGATACCACATGTTATCAACACAACTATTTACACTCTACGCCGAAACTAACCCTAACACAGAGAAAATCCATAAAACAAATTAGAAAGAACGAAAATATTGCATGCGCCTTGTCATGCGTAGCACACATGACTACAACAAGAATCGACACCATCAACCAGCTGCAACTCAAGGATTACGACCAGCACCAACAACAGGAGCTCGACATCTTTAAACGCGCAAACTGTCAAAGAATCTGCAAGGCCACAACAGGCGTAGGAGAGCTGCTCATCACGAAAGCACCAGGGACTGCAATCAAGAACAGAAGAAAAGACGTGACGTGTAGACCATGCAAGTGGCCGAATGAACAAGCAAACCCACATGTGATCACCAGTATCCTAGCACCGAAGACTACAACCTGGAGAGAATATTTCGACACCTGCTATACCAGCAATCAGACTCGGACATCAACACCGTGCGTACAAGCAAAAGAAACGAATCCGCATCCCTCGGAGGACCACAACTACACTGCCAAGCCCAGGAAGGACTGCACAGCGACCAAAGGTACAGCAACCTCTATTGAGTACAAGCTCAGCTACGTGTTATATACTGCATGCTATGCTTCAGAGCACATCACGTATCACCTAGTTAAGAACCTGCACCCTGCAAGGAAACTAACCTGAATACAAAAAGAACGTAGTAAACAAGATAAAACGAACAACAATGCTGCATGTATGCTGTTAGTCCCAACGCGCAGATCATGTAACGACGTCAACAAGCAACAACGATCTATAGCTTTCAGTGGACCTAGGCAACCAAGTACAATACACAGAATCAAGAGACCTAGCGCCCCAGCCTCGTGGCTCTCAGAGGTTGAACCGAACTCACCCATGAACAACAGCATCGCAACAGAGAGAACTGTACTCGTGCGAAGAAAAAACAAGGTCCGCAGTCAACATACAAGCAGGGCTCGCTACCGGCTACTGAACCCAGCTACAACAAGTAAGCCTTCTCACCTCACTTGTGTATTTGCCTGTATACGCAAGGACAGGGTACTACAAGCAGAGACTCATCTTGCTGAATGGGTCCTCGACTGTAATTACTCTAACATACCTAAATCATCTACACCTGTCACTTTAATCCATAAGAAAAATACCCTTGCTTTGCATTGTTGGAACTGTGTGGGTGTAGCTGGGACAGAACTAGAACACCAGCCGTTACGCTGGCGACCGAGGACAAACCAAGAGCAACTCGACAAAACGACCCCTCCTTACAACAACCTCAAACAGAAGCCAGAAGATCGAAACGAGGCGTGCAACAAGTGGAAGATAGTGCCCCAACAACAAACAATAACAAAAGGAAGGCCCCAACCAAGACCCCAACACAAGCAAGACAAGGAGAATTGGCACCAAGCACAGAAAAATCCAAGTAGAGCAGGAGAGCATCAAGTGATATCATCAGGTTTGATCTATAAACTCTACTTTGATACATCAAAATCTGGACTAAATTACATGAATAGTAGATCACCAATCTATAATACTAGAAGGTTCTCAAAAAACAATAAGAACCCCCACTTTACCATATACATTAATTGCTACACAAAAATACCTATCATCCATAGAGTTGCTAATACTAAAACCATAATTACATGTGACATACAAAACACTAAGAGGTTCATGTCTCCTAAAAACTCTAGAGAACAAGTCCAAACTGCATCATTTTTGAAAAATACTAAAATGTGTAGCCTACATTATAAAACATGGGGGCAAAATCTTACTCCACAAAGCACACACATTGATAGCATAGATAGCTCAAAAATAACACCCTATAATAAAACCAGGAAAGAACCAATAGTGCTAAGACATCTAGTATATTGCAATATAGGGAAAAGTTGCATCAACATTGATGTACACTCACCCTATGTAATGCATAAATCAAACACATTGCGGTATTACATGTTTGCATCCCAATCCATTACTCCTCACCTGCACAACCCACTCCTTACTGTGTGGGAAGGTGAGGGTAATTGGAGCAAAGGAATCAACATGCCAACACCATTCAAACTAATCTACATACAAACATACATAATATTGATACCCTCTGCACTTCCTCAAAAAATGCAAACAAGGGATTGTTGTAATCAATATAACAACCACACTAGTGGGGATATTCAAACTAGCAATACAAGTTCAAGTGGAATCCAAATGGATTTTACCTTGACCTTAGAATTGCAACATAACTACTCTCCACCATTACCCATGTACAACCCACACAGTATTGTGTGGGAAGGGAGTTGGCAAGTGGAAAAAAAGAATACCTACAATCAAAAATTCTTACACTCAAGCTATTGTACATACAGGATGACACCTACTCCTACATCAGGAAGGGACACTTCCACTCCCACTCAAATACCAAACATGGAGCTGGAGACAAACCCCACACGCCAACTGGACATGGATGCAGCAATTGGAGAGGATGCTGATGTTCATGGCAAAGGCACCACCATGGCAACCAATGAGGTGTACACCCCTATCCCTTACTGGCTTGGCTTTGCCACTCTAAACGCACTTGGTCAAAGACGTAATGCACCTAAAGAAACCAACCTAACCAAATCAGAACTACTACAACTAGGACTGAATGCAAATGAAGTTGATGATATCATCAACTCCACTCCTTCATTTCCCTATGTAGTACAAGAAGAATGGAATAACGTTCGTTCGGATGGAGTTGAAGGAAACCACTTCAACCTCACCCAACTCCCTAGTGAGTTGGAGGTGGATGAACATGGTTTTTCCTTCAACTACCAAATTGCACTTGCATTCGAAATAAAAGAATGTACACTCACAAAAGATCAAATCATTAATCTCGCTAGAACAAGGCTCGAATTAATGGGAATCAAACTGGGAGAAAGCATGGCTGAGTCCCAACTAATCATTGCTATGTGTCAACACAACTCTGAAAAATGGAATGGAATCCTTAAAGTCCACCTCCTGACACCTGAGGTAGATGGATGTGATCTCCTCTCAAGTGCTCGCCCATTTGTCCTTAAGATTGATCACACAACCCTAAGAGCTAAAGTATGCAGATCATATGATACCGTTGCCCCACTCAGTATGCTTAATACACGAATTAACAGTCCATCATTAAAAGGAAAGGACCGTCATAAGATTCTCCTTGAAATTGTGGATGAAGGCTTCTGTAAAGGCTCAAACTATGAGGTCGTAAGTGTCACTAAAATGTTGGAACAAGACTTTGCATGGGTGAGAGCAACAACACCAAACCAAGCTTTAAAAATAAGACAAGAAAAAATCTTCATGGACAATGAAGTGTTTGTTCCAACTTTTGCCCCTAGAGGCAAAATGTCGGCTGATGACAAAGCTAAAAAACAAGCCATATCCCTCAGTGAGCCAAATAAACCGCCCCCTAATGGGGTGGCTTATCTTGAATACAAGATCCTTCATATGGGATGCAGCCCCTTGTGCAAACATACTTTAACCATTCATACAAGCATGATGACCCAAGGCATGGTCACTTAAGTGGGTTCGTTAATAATTAGTGATGTGATGGCTGAATTCAGCCTTAGGTTGAATCCAACCTTTAGACAAGCGTAAATTCCGCCTCAAAGCTTTGTTTCCAATGTTTTAAAGCTCCATTAGGTTCAATTTTGCCTTGTGAACTTGATTAGCACCTTAACCACCAATTCCAGGCCCAAGTGCGACCCTAACAGCAGCAACCAGCAGACAGGCTCCTCTTTTTATGTTAAAAGTTTAATTCTTCATTATCTTCGTGATTATGACTCCGTTTTTTACGTTTGTTTTTTGTACTCTTATTAGTTTTTCTTGCTTAACACGATGGCAGCCTTCAATTGATCATTTGACTCGACCCTGGACCTCCCAGCCAGCGACCAGCAGTGCACCTTCAACATATGACTTTATTCAAGATCATGCACCACATTCCTATGCATGTATCACATTCATTCACACAAGAATCCACCCCAGCCTTACTAAGAGTGAGCCTCCAGCTGTGTTCACTTACTAATGGCGCTCTAATCAGTTATTTAGTTGAATATATAGCAAACCCTAATTCTACCGAAAAATTGGAAGCGCTTCCGCGTGGTTTTTTGTATTTAGAAAATTAGGGTTCAAGTCATACACATGGAATTGAAGAGGTTCGAGGGAGAAAAGAAAAGGGGCTCCCTGAGTTAATTCGGTTCACCCTCCATCCTTAGCCTTCGACTTGCTTGGTTAGCTCGTGATCTTGCTCCTCTTGTTTAGCTCGTGATCTTGCTCCTCTTGTTGGTGCTCTTCACTCCGCAGCCCGTATCTTCGTCGACACAGCTCCGATCCGCGTGTTCTTGAGCTTGTTGAAAAGCCAACGTTCTAATCTATCTACTCCTAAAATCTTAGCCCGATTGGACAAGAACTCCGCTACAGACGAGGGAAAACCTGAGGCCGTATGAGATCCGCCACCGATCCTCCAGCTGGTTGTCCTCACTCCGCCGTCCGTATCTTCGTTGTCACAGCTCCGATCCGCGTGTTCTTGAGCTTGTTGAAAAGCCAACGTTCTAATCTATCTACTCCTAAGGTCTTAGCACGATTGGACAAGAACTCCGCTACTGACAAGGGAAAACCTGAGGCCGTATGAGATCCGCCACCGATCCTCCAGCTGGTCGTCTTCACTCCGCCGCCCGTATCTTCGTCGTCACAGCTCCGATCCGCACGTGATTGAGCTTGTTGAAAAGCCAACGTTCTAATCTATGTACTCCTAAGGTCTTAGCACGATTGGACAAGAACTCCGCTACTGACAAGGGAAAACCTGAGGCTGTATGAGATCCGCCACCGATCCTCCAGCTGGTCGTCCTCACTCCGCCGCCCGTATCTTCGTCGTCACAGCTCCGATCCGCACGTGTTTGAGCTTGTTCAAAAGCCAACATTCTAATCTATCCACTCCAAAAATCTTAGCCCGATTGGACAAGAAGTCCGCTACAAACAAGGGAAAACCTGAGGCCATATGAGATCCGCCACCGATCCTTCGGCTGGTCGTCCTCACTCCGCCGCCCGTATCTTCGTCGTCACAGCTCCGATCTGCGTGTTCTTGAGCTTGTTGAAAAGCCAACTTTCTAATCTACCTACTCTCTGATTTTCGCAACGATTGAATCACATTCCAGACCACAGGAGGGGGAAATCTGAACCCTACCTCTCTCTCTCCTTCCACACACCTCTCTCGGTTTCCTAGCTCCTACCACACACCTCTCTCACTCCTACCTCCCACACTTCTCTCACACCTACCTCCCACCCTTCGAATGAGCGCCCTCCAAGGGGGTAACCCCAAGATCCTTGCTCCCTTCTTTGTTCCCAAGGTCGTTCCCTTTGTCGTTCACAGCCGCCAATTTGGGTGGGCACATTAATGATCACACTAAACAACTAGTAACTAAAAAGCAATAATTCACTAGCCACCCTTGCATTTAACACAAGTGGGTGTCCCACTAACCAAGGAATATCTAAATCTAAACTTTGACTCCATGCCACATGTGTGTGCATGATCTCAATAAGTGAGCTATTAGCTAATTTTCAAAGGTGCAAAAATCTAATTTAACCTACCTAAATTGAATTCCCCTTGCTTGGGGTAATTCCTAATTTACTTAGTGATTGATGAGGATTCTTTTCCACTTCTTTTGGACCCTTTTGACTATTTTTTTAAGGGCTCTTAACGCCCCATTCTTTTTTCTTTTCTCCTCACCATCCTCCTTCTTCTTCTCCCATTTTTTTGGTTTCGTGATTTCTTCATCGTGACCGAATATGGTCTACAACTCGATAGGAGGTAAATTCTTCTCCACCACTACTCATTTTAATTCTTTTCTAATTTTCTTTTGTCTTTTTTCCCTTCTCTCTTTGCTTTTCTTTTCTGGTTTATTCCCCTTTTTTTTTTCTTCCTTTTTGGCTAACTACATAAATTCCGCGATTGCCCATAAATGGCTCCTCTTTTAGTGAGGGGTAAGGCCACTTGGCCATTTTAATCAAAAAACTACGAGCTAGTCCATGGGATAACCCATTTTCACCACTCATTAGCCTTAATGGACCCGACGTGAGGTCCATTCATCACCGTGAGCCGTTTTTGCGGCTCACACATGGCGGCCATCTGGGACAACTCGAAGAGGCAGAGAACCCACTCTTGTTCATGGGCACACGGTCAATATCTACCTTTTTTGTGTTCGAATGACCCATGGCAGTACCAAAATGTGGAGGTCCACTTGTGAAGGTCGTGAACAAATCACACCTTGTACTCTTTGCATCGGTTGCCCGATGTTCGCGTGGGGAAATCCTCGCCGTTCAGGGTTTGAAGTTGAACGGAGTTGTTGGGGAAGACCTCCTTCACGAGATAGGGTCCCAACCACAAGGCATCGAACTTCCCTGGAAAATCCAATCTCCTCGCGTCTTGAAGGAGGACTAGCATTCCCGGTCTCAATGACCGGACCTTGTTCCGTTTGTCGAAGGCAATCTTCCTCCTTCGTTGGATGGCTTCCATGTTTTGGGCGCTCCACCGGCGCATCTCGTCGAGCTCCTCCAATCGTTCTAACCGATCGGCTAAGGACGTGGCCATGGACCATCGTTCGGTCACGGCCACTCGCAGAGAGGGGATCTCGAACTCGATGGGTAAAATGGCTTCAATGCCATACACCAATGAGAAGGGAGTAGCATGGGTGGTCACTTTGAACGTGGTTCGGTAAGCCCATAACGTGGCGGGGAGTTTCGTGTCCCAATCCCTCTTGGAATCGGTGACCGTTTTCCTCAAGATGTTCACGAGGGTTTGGTTGACCCGTTCGGTGTGCCCATTGGTTTGAGGGTGATAAGGGGTGGTCTTACGATGATTGATCTTGAACCGGTTGGTCATGGCTTCGATCACCTCGTTCAAAAAATGCTTCCCCCTATCACTAATGAGGATTTTGGGACATCCGAACCGGATAATGATTTGCTCGAACAAGAATTTGGCCGCATGATTAGCATCATTCGTTTTCACGGCTCGAGCCTCTGCCCACTTGGTGAGATACTCGGTTGCCACCACAATGTGCTTCATCCCACTAGAAGAGCTCGGGTGCACTTCCCCCACATAATCAATACCCCACTTCTCGAATGGGACCAAGGGCAAGGATACTCGTAGTGGCATGCTCATTCGAAGGTCATTTCGGGCATACCGTTGACAAGCGTCGCATCGCTTGGTGTACTCATGGGCGTCTTGGAATAACGTGGGCCAATTATAACCCGCACAAAGGACTTTTTGGGCCGTCAAGGTCCCAGAGAAGTGTCCTCCACACGCACTGTCATGGCAGGCTGAGAGGATCGTGGGAATTTCCACGGACGTCACACATCGACGTAGCAAGCCGTCCACCCCCCGACGGTACAGTTTGCCCCCTACTATGGTAAAGTGGCGGCTATGGAGGCGAACCTTTCGACGCTCGTTTTTGGACAATGAGTCCGGTAGAAGGTGGGTGGTGAAGAATTCGGCCACCAGATTGTACCATGAAGGAATGGAGGATACTTTGAACAAGTCCTCATCTATCAAGGCCTCATCAATAGGGACAATACCGGGTTCCTCTGAGAGGCGTGAGAGGTGATCCGCTTGAAGGTGCATCCGCCCCGGGCGGTATTCCACCGTGTAGTCAAACTCCTCTAAAAGTAAGACCCACCTCGCTAGACGACCACTCAAGTCCGCCTTGTTGACAAGGTATTTGATGGCCATGTGATCCACGTAGAACACTACGGGGTTGAGTAACAAGTAGTGGCGAAACTTCTTGACCGAAAAGACCATTGCCAAGCACTCACGTTCGGTGGTGGTATAGTTCTTTTCGGCGGGGTTCAATTGCCTACTTGCAAAAGCAATGGGGTGGTCTTTGCCATTAAGGCCCACCGGTTGGCACAATGTGCTTCCCACAGCCACCGCCGAGGCATCACAATAGACGTGGAAGGGCAATTCCCAATTCGGGGGCCTCAAAACCGGGTAGGTGGTTAATTCCCCCTTCAAGACGTCGAAGGCCTCTTGGCAATGGGGAGTCCACTCGAACCTTACGTTCTTTTGGATAAGCCTAGTGATGGGCATGGCCTTCGTGGGATAGTCAAGGATAACCTCCCGGTACCACCCTATGTGTCCTAGGGTTTTTTGTATCTCCTTGACATTCGTGGGGGGGTGTAATTCCACGATAACCTTCACTTTATCGGGATCCGGCTCTCGACCATCCTTGGATACCGCGAATCCTAGCAAGACTCCCCGTTCTACGGCAAGGAAGATTTTCTCGGGATTGAGGGCAATACCGGTGCGCCTACACCGTTCAAAACTTTGTCTCACGCACGTGAGGTGGTTGTCCTTCGTGGACTGGGTGCTAAAGTCATCAATGAAGACGGTCATGGATTTTTGCAAGAGATTTGAGAAGGCATAAGTCATGGCCCTCTGAAATGCGGAAGGGGCATTACAAAGCCCAAAAGGCATGACCAAATAGATGAACGTGCCCCATGGGGTAGTGAAGGCGGTCTTGTGATAGTCCTCTGGGGCAATGGAGATTTGATTGTAGCCCGAGTAGCCATCCATAAACGTATAAAGATCATGACCACCTACCTCCTCCAAGATGGTGTTGATAAATGGCAAGGGGAAGTGGTCTTTTTGGGTGTGATGGTTGAGTTTCCTATAGTCAATGCACACCCGTAGCTTCCCGTTATTCTTTTTAACCAACACCATGGGGGATACCCAATCGGATATCTCTACGGGTTTAATGAACCCCGCTTGGAGGAGCTTCTCCAATTCGGCCTTGACAATGAGCTGTAGGTTAGGATTCATACGCCGCTCCTTTTGTCTAATGGGAGTAGTGCCTGGGAGAAGGGGGATGTGATGTTGTGTTACCGCCGGGGGAATGCCCTTGAGGTCTTTGTACGACCACGCAAAAATGTCCCCAAACTCGACCACTAGTGCTTTGTATTTCACCATCTCCTCCTCGGTCAACCCAACGCCCACCTTAATACTACGGACCTCATCCTGCTCATGAGAAACCACCATCAACTTCCAATCATCATGATGAACGTGTGGTTGTTGGGTAGGTCCCTTGTACCAATCATTCGGAACTTGGGGGTATGTTGCCCCGGAACCACTAGCTAGGATACCGGTGGATGTCCTGCGGAAGTGGAGAGATGGGTTGAGAGGGCCTTCGTCTCCCAAAACCTCCAATTCGTCCCCTTGCGTGCCCTCCACATCCATTCCAAACACCGCCGAGGGTTCTAGGTCATCGAGGAGGGGAACTAGGCTAAGTTCCAACCCGGTTTCCCTTCCAATGGGCTCACTCTCCATGAAATGCACGGACATGGCTTCATCCGCGCTCGAGGTAGGGTGCTCCCTCAACCAGTCTACAAATTCCCCGGTGGGAACCCACTCATAAAGGCCCGGTCCCATGCTTTTAAATGGCATTACGTGGGCCTTCGAGGGTTGGGCTCGATCCACCGCCTTGTGGGGCGCAAACCTCACCCGTTTGGGAGGCTCCTTTGATAGTACCTCTTGTGATTCATCCTCCGACGAGCCCATGCAACCACGGCATATTCCTAGCCTACTTGGTTGGATATGGACTGTAGTAGGGTTCTCCGGTGGACCATAGGTGATGTTTGGTTTTGGCCCCCCCCATTCTACCGTGGCATTGGCAATCCGCAACCAAGGCCTACCTAGTAGCAAGGGGTATGCCTCCTTGTTGGAGTGCATTCGGATGACTTGGAAGGTGAGGGAATACTCTACTCCCCCCCCGTGGTCACTTTACAACCACTAATTTGGCCTAACGGGGCCTCCGGCGAGCTTTGATTAGCCATGTTGATGATGTACGGTGAAGGTTCTGTGATGTCAAGGCCTAGTTTCTCCATGGTTGAGAGGGGCATGATGTTCAACCCACTACCACCGTCTACTAGTACATTAGGTACGATCTTGTCCACAATCGAAACCTCGATTTGTACCGCCTTGACCTCGATATTGGGGTGTGCGGATTTAACCCGAGCCGCCAGCCTGACCCTTGCCCTAGGCCTTCGCTTCACCGGAGTACCCGACCTAAGGGACTTCCTCATGGGTGGTGACACCTCTAATAGTTGGGCTATGGTGATGTCCGCTTTGAGGCGACTCAAATCCGCCCATAAATCGTAAGGCCCCTCTCCCCCTTGCTTCTCGATACGCGGGAACTTGTTTACCTCAAGACTAGGGATTGGTGGACCTTCCCATGGCTCTTGGGGGGTGGACAAGGGTGTTCGAGACCTAGGTATGCCACGGGGGGACTCGAAGTTGGCTCGTTTAGTGCCTTCTACCGCCTCCTTGGTGGTATCGTTTAGGTCAGAGAAGTGAGGTGAATCCTCTTCTGAGGTCTCACCTTCCTCTGGTATAGGTGGAGGAGGGCTTGAGTACCTAGGCTCCCGTCGGCTAGACCGAGTCTGGACTGCCAATGCCGGTAACTCACAAGTTTTTGCTTCCTTGGTTGTGCTCACCTCGTGGAAAACTACATTGAGCTCAGTGAGGGAGGGGCTGTGGGTGGACACGATCTCACTTGACATGGTGGCATAGCGCACATCTTGTGGGCCTTGGTTTTGTTGGCCCCCGTGGTTCTGCCCTAGGTTTTGTTGGCCCCCGTGGTTTTGCCCTAGGTTTTGTTGGCCCCCGTGGTTTTGCCCTAGGTTTTGTTGGCCCCCGTGGTTCTGCCCTTGGTTAATAGGGATGTACCCGGCCTTGGTATTCACCCCCATTGGAGGAGTCTGATTTTGGCGATGATTGTTGTAGTCGTAGTAGAGACTAGGAGGCCTAAGGGTATTATCGGAGGTGGGGTTACGCGCACCTCTCAAATGATCTTGGGCTTGTTGAGGATAGTTCCCTGGTGGAAAGGGCATGGGAATTACCTTGTCCGGTCTACGACATACTTGGGTAGGATGATTACCCCCGCAGTTACCGCATACCACCCCACTTTCGACCCAACATTGCCCTGGTGCGTGTCTCTTGCCACACGGTTGATGGATTTCATACCGTGGTCTCGGAGGTCCCCCATAACTTTGGCTTGGAGATGCATAGCCTTGAGGCACGTAGCTATTTACTGTCGATGGTTGGTTCCTATGAGGAGGCACATACGGAGGTTGAGAAGCTTGGTGTAGGGGTGCTGCCACCGGAGTGGTACAAAAAGGGCTGGTGTGGCCTGGTTGACCACATTGAGTGCACCATAAGCCCGAAGCATGTCTACCGGATTCTATGGGTGGAGGCGTGGGGTTAGGGACTTGGTTCTTAATCAATAAGGCCATTTGGTCTTGCATGGCCTTGATTTGTTGAGCTAATTGATCCTGGAAGCCCTGTTGGCCTTGAAGGATTTCGTTCTTCATTTCCTCCTTCCATGTGCCCCGCTCCTCATGATAGGTGAGCTCAGGAAGGGCTACTGGTGGCCTAACGTTCAAGGGTGGGGCGTAGTAGTTCCACGTAGGAACTTGTGTGCCTGTGGATCCTTGGTTACGTTCTAAGACTGGTCCCTTACCCTTGGCATGGATGGGTATGAAACTAGGAATATGGTGATCCTCCTTCCTCCACATGCGCTCTTGGTCTCGATCCACCTGCTCTATTAGCCTAGCTTGTGCCTTGGCCTCATCTAACGATGCGGGGCGGACCTTCAAAATCTCCCTAATGGTTCCCTCATTGTTGAACCCTTGGATAAAGAACTGGGTTAAGGTGTCATTGGTGAGGAGGTTTCCCACGAACCTTGTAACCACCAGGTCGAATCTCCTAATGTATGTCGTGATATCCTCCCTTGGACCTTGGCGTAGCGCGGCTAGGGCTGTGAGGGCATTACTTTGACCTACTTCGGGTCTAAAGTGCTCCAAAAAGGCCCTCATGAGGCTATCCCAGTCCTGGAAGGTGTTGGGGGGGTGGTTCCTATACCACTCGTAAGCGGCATCCTTTAAGGTACACGAGAACCACACTAGGAAATACCCGGTGTTGGTGATGAGACAAGTAGTGAGGAGCTCTAGAAACCGTTCCACATGTGCGGAGGGGTCTTCATCCCTAGTTCCTCTAAACGTGGGCAAATTGGGTGGCATAGGCGCCGCCTGTAAGCCTTCGGGTACTACAATTGGTAAACCCCTTAGCTGAACCAAGGGGTTGATGGGAGGCCGAACCGGGGGTGGCCCTCCAGAGGCCATGGTAGGGGCTGAGGTGTTGCCTCGTGGACTAGTGGTGTTGGTGGTATTCACTGGATCAAATGCAGGGATAAGGAAAGATGGGGGAAAAAGAAGGGGAGGAGCTGGGATAGCCTCTAGTTGAACCTCCAAGAATCCTTCCGCCGTGTCCTCAGTGAGTTCCCTAGACCTAGTCCTTTCACTCGCCGGTTCCCACGGTGGTGTGAGGGAAGGTTTTTGGGACCTTGTGGCACGGGACATCTACTATAAAGTCTAAGAGTAAGATCTTGTTGTGTGTTGATGATGGTCATGTTCCCCCGAAAGATTTTCCATCCAAGGTTTAAAGGCCGTGGGTGAAACTACACGAAGCACGGCCTAATTCGATCGGTGAGTGGATGTTTCCAACACTCCTACTCCCGATTCTATCACGAGGATGGACTGACCCAAGACCAAGACCCAATTTTTAGTAGTGGAGTTTTAGCTCGATGAAGCCGCCGAAGAATCCTATTAAGGACTACCCTCCAAGGGCAAACGATAAAAAGCTAACCGAATTGAGGGATGTCTCCACGAGCATCACCCCGTTGGAAAGCTGTCCCCCAACTGGCGCCACACGGTACAGATCCTTACTGTGGGGCTGACCCAGACCTCAATTTGATAAAAGGTGGGGTTCCTCGGTATCTTTGGTATCCCCCCTTCCACCTTTTACCACCTTGAACTAGTCATTACCCACTAGGAGGAAAATGACTCAATCACGGGACGGCATGCAACAAGGTGTGTATACAATGTTATCACTGTGAAGAAGACATACCTCGATGCATCTCCAGCCACCCTATCACCATTAATTGAAGTCGACCGTGGACCTAATTGCACTCTATCGATGCTAAGGCCAACCAATAAGTCACATACAATGTTATAGAGGGGGATAACCTACCTTGAAGCAACTCCAGCCAATCCACTTGTTAGCACTAGATTTGTTGCATGCAATTTCGTGGTTGGCCAAACCTAGCGGTTCTAAGGCAAGTATTCCACACGGCTCAAGTGGGAAATCAGGGTTTTCTAACCCTAGTGTGGTCACCACATCCAAGTTGGTCCTATTTACTACTCGTGGTCCTACAAAGAGGGTGTAGTGCACATACCGTACGCAGCGCTCCTTCCAAACAGCACCCCTACGTCTTGGATGCGTCCACGACTCCAACTCCCCTCCAAGTGGCTCATTCACACATACATTGCCTTAACTTGCAACTTTTGATTCAACCATTTCAATTACACCAAGTTGTTCTTACCTTGGTGGTTAGTCAAGCGCGGGGGGAAGGAAGGGGCGCCCTTGTCATACCCGGGCACTTGCACCCTTCCCCTTCGGCCTAGGAGCTCACTGGAATTCTTACGAACACCGTGGGAGGGCCTCAACCTTTCACTCCTAGGCCCCTTGCTCAACTCAAGCCACAAGCCTAGAAGGGGATCCCCCCAACACAAGGTGTTTTGTGGTTGGAAGGTCGGGAAACCACACTCCTTTCTAGACCCCCACCTTAAAACACAACTTGGCACGTTCATTCATTCACAAGACTTTCAAACATACACACGATTGGCACTCAATCAACCATTCCTGAGCAAGGTTCGGCACTTACCTTTAAGCCACCCGATGCCGCTCCTTACACCATGAGTCTCTTAGCGTTTGTACCCCTACATCCAACGGTAGAATAATTAACACAATCAAACAATGAGCACGCCTCCTCCCGGCGGACGCACCAAAATGTGAGCCAAATAAACCGCCCCCTAATGGGGTGGCTTATCTTGAACACAAGACCCTACATATGGGATGCAGCCCCTTGTGCAAACATACTTTAACCATTCATACAAGCATGATGACCCAAGGCGTGGTCACTTAAGTGGGTTCGTTAATAATTAGTGATGTGATGGCTGAATTCAGCCTTAGGTTGAATCCAACCTTTAGACAAGCGTAAATTCCGCCTCAAAGCTTTGTTTCCAATGTTTTAAAGCTCCATTAGGTTCAATTTTGCCTTGTGAACTTGATTAGCACCTTAACCACCAATTCCAGGCCCAAGTGCGACCCTAATAGCAGCAACCAGCAAACAAGGCTCCTCTTTTTATGTTAAAAGTTTAATTCTTCATTATCTTCGTGATTATGACTCCGTTTTTTACGTTTGTTTTTTGTACTCTTATTAGTTTTTCTTGCTTAACACGATGGCAGCCTTCAATTGATCATTTGACTCGACCCTGGACCTCCCAGCCAGCGACCAGCAGTGCACCTTCAACATATGACTTTATTCAAGATCATGCACCACATTCCTATGCATGTATCACATTCATTCACACAAGAATCCACCCCAGCCTTACTAAGAGTGAGCCTCCAGCTGTGTTCACTTACTAATGGCGCTCTAATCGGTTATTTAGTTGAATATATAGCAAACCCTAATTCTACCGAAAAATTGGAAGTGCTTCCGCGTGGTTTTTTGTATTTAGAAAATTAGGGTTCAAGTCATACACATGGAATTGAAGAGGTTCGAGGGAGAAAAGAAAAGGGGCTCCCTGAGTTAATTCGGTTCACCCTCCATCCTTAGCCTTCGACTTGCTAGGTCAGCTCGTGATCTTGCTCCTCTTGTTCAGCTCGTGATCTTGCTCCTCTTGTTCAGCTCGTGATCTTGCTCCTCTTGTTGGTGCTCTTCACTCCGCAGCCCGTATCTTCGTCGACACAGCTCCGATCCGCATGTTCTTGAGCTTGTTGAAAAGCCAACGTTCTAATCTATCTACTCCTAAAATCTTAGCCCGATTGGACAAGAACTCCGCTACTGACGAGGAAAAACCTGAGGCCGTATGAGATCCGCCACCGATCCTCCAACTGGTCGTCCTCACTCCGCCGCCCGTATCTTCGTTGTCACAGCTCCGATCCGCACGTGTTTGAGCTTGTTGAAAAGCCAACTTTCTAATCTATCTACTCTCTTATTTTTGCAACGATTGAATCACATTCCAGACCACAGGAGGGGGAAATCTGAACCCTACCTCTCTCTCTCCTTCCACACACCTCTCTCGGTTTCCTAGCTCCTACCACACACCTCTCTCACTCCTACCTCCCACACTTCTCTCACTCCTACCTCCCACCCTTCGAATGAGCGCCCTCCAAGGGGGTAACCCCAAGACCCTTGCTCCCTTCTTTGTTCCCAAGGTCGTTCCCTTCGTCGTTCACAGCCGCCAATTTGGGTGGGCACATTAATGATCACACTAAACAACTAGTAACTAAAAAGCAATAATTCACTAGCCACCCTTGCATTTAACACAAGTGGGTGTCCCACTAACCAAGGAATATCTAAATCTAAACTTTGACTCCATGCCACATGTGTGTGCATGATCTCAATAAGTGAGCTATTAGCTAATTTTCAAAGGTGCAAAAATCTAATTTAACCTACCTAAATTGAATTCCCCTTGCTTGGGGTAATTCCTAATTTACTTAGTGATTGATGAGGATTCTTTTCCACTTCTTTTGGACCCTTTTGACTATTTTTTTAAGGGCTCTTAACGCCCCATTCTTTTTTCTTTTCTCCTCACCATCCTCCTTCTTCTTCTCCCATTTTTTTGGTTTTGTGATTTCTTCATCGTGACCGAATATGGTCTACAACTCGATAGGAGGTAAATTCTTCTCCACCACTACTCATTTTAATTCTTTTCTAATTTTCTTTTGTCTTTTTTCCCTTCTCTCTTTGCTTTTCTTTTCTGGTTTATTCCCTTTGTTTTTTCTTCTTTTTTGGCTAACTACATAAATTCCGCGATTGCCCATAAATGGCTCCTCTTTTAGTGAGGGGAAAGGCCACTTGGCCATTTTAATCAAAAAACCACGAGCTAGTCCATGGGATAACCCATTTTCACCACTCATTAGCCTTAATGGACCCGACGTGAGGTCCATTCATCACCGTGAGCCGTTTTTGCGGCTCACACCCTCATTGCCATAGGGCTTAACAAAGTGAAAAAACTCAAAGAACTAGAAGAGGCAATACAAAAACATATGGGAACTGAAAACATTGTGGAACTCTTCTTCAAAACTGAGGGTGGCAAGAGTAAAGGGTCTTGTAACATTGAATGCAAGAATGCCGCAATCTATAAAAAATTCTTAAACAAGGTCGGAGAGATGCATGGCCACTATGTAACTTTCACACCACACCCTAGGAGTATGGATGGCTCTAGCAAGCCAAGTCACAAGGAGTTGTTAAGGCTAGGCTTTGGTAACATTAACACTGCCATAGCAGACACGGTCGAGGCCCTAAACATCACCAAAACTAATGACCAAAATGTAAAAGACATCACCAAGCTCGTGGACTTGGCAATTACTAAAAGTGCAGAGGCCACCAAAAATGAGATGAGACAAGAACTTGCTACCTTCAAGAACACAATGGTGGAAGAATCACGCACCTATGCAGACCAGATTGTCAAAGCCTCAGCTCATGCAGTTCGCAAGGAGATGAGAGCATTGTATGGTCAACTTAAACTTACAACAGACATCCTTGACAAAATGATGATTGAAGGAGGTGAAGGCTCCATGGACCAGTCAAACTAGCTTTGACAAATGAAACAACATGCTACAAACACCACCAAAAAACACCAAAAACATTGGTATTCATAAATACTAAACCAAAACCAAAAACCACAAAAAACTAGTATTTATGAATACTACCAACACAAAAGAAACACAACAACTCTAAATACAATACAATTCTTACACCTATTACCGAAACCAAACAACTACTCCTCTCGAAAATCAAATCCTCAATCAAAAAAAACTCCAAACCTAACACACAACCTCCAAAAGACATAATCACACAAAACCTCAAACAACAAACTTTCTACCACTACAACAAACCAATTACCAAATTACACATACAACCATCCATGAAATATCCGAAACAACCCCATATAAAATACATAACACTAATGCACCTCCAAAAAACATTAAAAAACTTTATAATCACCCACATCCAACCACATACCCAATCTAGCCGCCAACCTCAAAAAATATATATATATAATAAAACACATACACATAAATACTTACACATAAATGCACACATACATACACCTATACACAAAACATCAAAACAACAAACAAATACAAACATAAAACCGCACCACAATATAACCAAAAAACAACACAAAAATACAAACACAAACAAAAGAAAAAAAGTACGTAAATATACAACTACACATAACACGCACAACAAAAACAAAACTACCACCATAATCACAAGAAAAAACACAATCCCACACACTAACCAAGAAATAAAAACAAAAACACCAAAAACACGCTATACATCTAAAATCCCTACATTAGCCATAATTACAAATACAAATACAACAACCCCCCCGAACAAGGACAAGTACAAGCTCCCAAAAAAACACAACTCCAAGACCATAAGAAAACACAAAAGAATAACAAAGAAAATAAGTACTCTAAAACACCACACCAGACCCAAACACATAAAACTACTATTACTTCTAAGCGGAGACATAGAAACCAACCCGGGACCCATGCCTAACATACTAAAAACACACCCTACATCACATAAGAAAAATGCCAAAAGATACTTCATACCGAATACCATAAAATTTCAACCGGACTATAAACATATCACAAAATCCTTCGCGCCTTTCTTCAAAAACACACATACATTACACCACATACAAAACACTACATACACAAACATTGCCCAATACATACAACAAAAAAATATGCATCCACCATCCCACATCCTATATGCCTTAGTAGTCACCACTCATCCACACATAGATGAATGCAATCATCTCCTAAACCCCCAAAACTTAAACACAACCACTTGGACCAATAAACTCCTACAAACTCTACTAAGCCTACAAAACCCACCAGAAAGACACATTCACACTACGCACCCTTATATAAAGTTTCTTGAAGACAACCAAAATATTATAAAACATGAAAACTCAATACATAAGAACATATATGACTTTTTACATAGTCAAAACATACCTCCCTCAATTGAAACTATAAAACTAAAATTCCCTTACCTCCCTAACAATCTCATCAACGAACTACTAAAATGCTTAGACCCTATACCAGAATACACCCGTCCACCACCACCACCTCCCTACATCCCTCCACAAAATCAAAACATCCGACTAAATCAAGAAGATACATCCATAATCACATGGAATGCCTCCTCTCTAAACACTGCCCTACCTAGCTTAAAAAACTTGGTCATACACACAACCACGCCACCAGCCCTCATAGTTATACAAGAAACAAAATTATCTGCCACAAAATCCACAAGATATATACAAAACATATTTCAAGACTATAAACTCATATTTAACAATACACATGCACTTACAAGATGCATCCAACAACGGAGACCATACACACCCGGCCGAGGTGGCCTCCTTACATTAATACACAAAAAATATGCCTTCCCGGGCAACATCAACAAAATTCCCATCCCAATGCATATATCACCTTATATTCAAATAATCAAAATCACTAACCGCCCACTACAACCATGGTTAATCTTTCATATGTACATGCCATCCCATCCCGAAGATACTAGGTATATCATAGACATACAAAACTCTATAACATCTCAAATTAATAATAACCCCAATCACACATATTACCTATTATGTGGAGACTTCAACAGAGACATAGCACTAATAGGTCGCCAAAATGGAAATCATAACACTCCCCCTCAAAACATTGATTACCAATGGCACCGCTTCACAGAAAGCCTAAACCTCATTTACATCAAAACCGATACACAATTCTCTAGACAAGGTGGCTATAATTACAGTGATTGGAGCCTAATAGATGGATTCTATATAAACACAAGCAACAATACACAATACACCTCTACAACAAATAAAGATGATATTCTCAACTCGGACCACTCACCCATACGACTGCACATTCCAGACAACACATTAATTAATAGAATTCCCACAACACCAAACAATGATACAATACGCATACTCAATCCTATACCAAAAGACAATATAGAAAATTTCAACACAAAATTCTTTGAAGAAAACTCCATACAAATAGACTCTCTCACAAACACCCTTGAAAACAACAACCAACTATCCCAAATACAATGGCAAGAAGCATGCCACACTCTAGACAAACTCATCAATAAAATCTCTGACACATTAGAACAAACTTGTAGAGCCCACCCAATTCCTAAAATGACAAACAGAACTTCTCAACAAGGCGGATATCTCCCCCGCAAACTTTCTAAAACTTGGAAACAACACCTAGCTACATACCATGTTATAAGAAAAACCATTAGAATTGTAAAAAACAACCCTCAATGGCGTAACCATCCCATATGCACTGAGCTACTAGCTCTACAACACACCCAAATCCCTACCCCGCCACCTCCGGACCTACCTCACGATACATGGATAAAGGATATTGCACTAATTGCAAAAAAGGCCAACATACAAGCCCGAAAAATAACCTCACAATACGCCAAAGATAACATTAAGAAAGCCATCTCAAAATATAGACAACTGTACGAAATTAGCTCCAAAAAAATTAACAGGAATGTCTTTAAAAACCAGGAATCCCCGCCAATGGATTGTATCATAGATCAACACAACAATATTCTAACTAGCCCAGAAGACATCGCGAATTAAATAGTCAACCAACAAACAAAAAGTAATAGACCGACAATACCAACATGTAATTACCAACCACAACATCCAATTGAATGCACATGTGCAGTACGCCAATACCCATGGCATGACCTTGATGGATTTACCCTTGATAAACGAGGTGAACTAGAAATCCCACTACACAAATACTTTAACATAGCCACATACGACACATGCCTTCGGAATCTTGGTAACAACAAAGCCCCCGGCCCAGATCGCATACCAAACTCAATACTCAAAAACATGCCCCCAAGATTCCATAAATTATTATTCCTATTCTTCTCTCACTGCTATAAACAAAAACAAATACCAACGTTATGGAAAACAAGCACAACAATTCTACTATACAAAAAAGGAGATCCATCTATACTATCTAACCACAGGCCAATTGCACTAGCTAACACAATATATAAACTCTTCACTAGTACACTCACCTCTATACTATCCTCATACGGTGAAAAATTTAGAATCCTACACGATAGTCAAGAAGGATTCAGAGCAGAAAGAAGTACAGCTAGACAAATACAAACTATAATAGCCGCACTAGAAGACGCAAGATTTACAAACCAAGATATATACATACTATACGTGGATTTTAAAAATGCCTTTGGCTCAATAGATCATGCCCGACTACTAGCAATAATGACGGACCTTGGTTACCCAAAAGATACAACTACACTTGTTGGAAACATTTACTCTCAATCGTCCACCTGCTATATTGGAGAACACTTCGGGAAAACAAAACCTATACCCATCCAAAGGGAAACTATTCAAGGGGATACCCTCAGCCCATATCTATTCATTATATTTTTAGAACCACTACTTGGATGGCTAGAACGAGGCAACAATGGATACACTTTTGGCACATCACAAGTCACAATAAACTCTGCCGCATACGCGGACGACCTCGCCACAATTACTAATAAAATTAAATCCATCCAAATACAACTCAATAAAATTGATAGATATTGCGAATGGACCGGAATGGACGTAGGTGTCCCAAAATGTGCCGCTACCGGATGCCCAAACAAATCCAAACTAAACCCTACCACTTTCAAAGCCTTAATGCAAACTTCCAACATCAATTACCGTAATCAACCGATCCCTATACTACACCAAAATGAACCATATATATATTCAGGAACAAATCTTGTTCCATCACTAAAATGGAAAATCCAAATCCACGCTACAATAATGAAACTCATCAAACAATGCAAAGAACTAACAACATGTCCGGCCACCATGAAACAAAAAATAAAAATGGTCGACACCGTAATACGTCCGAGTGTGGCATACAGTTTCTATGGTGTACCATACTCTATGCCTGCAATCAATAAACTTGATAAGAAAATAATAGCCATACCAAAAACCATATGTGGACTACCAAAATGTATGTCAAATGCAATCACCCAACTCCCACATAACCTATTTGGGCTCGAAGCTTTCTCCCTTAAAAACGCATATCTCCGATGTATAGGTGAACAACTCCAAAATGCCTTAAATGATAAAGGTAGACTTGGGAAAATATATAATGGACTAACTCATTATGTCCTCGCCCAATATGGAGGAGCCGAAAACATACCCAGAATCAAAAAAAGTGGCTGTATAAGATCACCAATAACACGAACATTCTTCTTATTAAAACACATAGCTAAAATCCACCTTAAAAGTACACTCCCAAACTTTCTCATCAATCCCACATCACTAGAAATGCTATGGCAACAAGAAGCATTAAATCACAACACACTCAATACCCATCTCTCCCAAAAACTCCTACAAAAACTCCTCTCAAAAAACATCTTTGAACTAAGTCAAATCACGTTACCTAACGACACACACATCATGAACAATGAGGATTTCAAAACCTACCACTTCACCCCATCCAAATTACTAAAAAGTGCTCTAAACATTGCTAAACAACTATTTTGCCACCCAACATGCCCCACCACATGTCATACCCCTTGCAACATACACCCATACTCCTATATACTTCAAGATTCATTCATCACCACCAACAACAACATCACCCCAAGGAACATCCCCCCACCAGTCTACCCCCCTAACCCCCTACATCCACAACACCCTCGCCCCCCAACATACATCTCCAAAAGCCCTACCACATACCCCATTAATAACATCGTACACCATAAACACATCCAACACACAGACACAAATAATATACAAAATACCTACACAAAATATCTATGCCAGTGGCAACACAATGATAATACATACAATAAATGGCTTCCCCAAAGAGCCCTCTTTCCACGACACGACACCAACACCTCCACACACAACATCGAAAAATTAAAACAATACTACCAAAAAACTCAAAACAAAATTTACTCGGATATCATTCTAGCTCACCACCCCCACGAACAATCCCCAGACACAAGATCTGTAACACCACCTATAATTATTCCACTCTTAAAAATCCATACATCAGAATGTAACCCCAAAAATGATATCCTTACATTCTCAAACACAAATAAAATGGATAACACTCAAGCACATCTATACGAAGAAAATGGCCGACATTTACACACTATCCCCGTCACTCGACTCCAATGGTTATGGAAACAATACAATACAAAACTACAAACCCCTACAAACATCGAACTAGTGACCCAACCCTTTGAAACCGAACTAATCTGGCTTTACCAATGGTATAAATACCTAATATAAAAAAATGACCCCCTCAAAAATGCGCAATACACAATACCCACACCCATCTTAGATTCACTAATCTCATCCTTTAACATCGAACAATCATATTTTTCTTCCCCGGTCACATGTTCTACCAAGCTAAAAAAATTTTACTCACCATTTGAAAGAGACAAAATATTTGGATCCCTGGGAAAAGCCTTTGACTACAAATGGGCCGGTAAGGGAATAGCTCACCCCCACAACGAGAAGGAAATGGAACAAGCAATACATTGGGCTAGACTTGCCGCCAAACATGATCCAAATAACACAAGTACAATCATCATCACACCAAACAACAAGTGGTACAAAAACAACAACCAACACTCAGACCCATTTCCAGATTCCCATATCATTGCAATATTCGAGGCAGACTCAATACCATACGAAGAACCTAATATCCCACCCGAGCTAAAAAAACCCCGAATCGAGCCATCTACATTACAAATACTATGTGCCCATCATCAAAATCAAACCCTTGGCAGCCTAGAGCAACTTGCCGAACTTACCTCCATAACGGACAATTTAAACATACAAAGACTATATACAAAACTGACCCCACCAACACCTATACAAACCCCCGTTAACCGAAGTAAAAAATGGTCAAAACTAAACTATGTTAACAATACACTAAACTACCATATCACACCGCCCCCCCTCCCAAGCTATCCAAATCATACCACACCAAAATTTAACCCCGCACATAGTTATTACACTGATGGCTCATTTAAACCACCCGAACAAATTAGCCCAGGATCTTGGCGAAGAGAAAAAGTTGGCTATGGCATTTATAACTCTACCAAGGAAATCAAGCTTGCCAAAAGACTCCATGGACTACAAAATATACTTAGAGCAGAACTCATGGCCATTCACAAAACACTACAAATCATCACAACAAAATACAATAATGAACCCGCACATATATTTACCGACTATATAAACGCACTTTACCTACTAAACACTAAAATAACACACCCTACTCTTCACAACAGTCACCTCGATCAAACCATATTAATATCAATGGTCCGAATGTTACAAAAAAGAACACAAATCACAACCCTCCACAAAGTGCGAGCCCATGCCAATATTGATGGCAACGAAGAGGCAGATAAACTAGCAAAAGAAGGCCGAGAAAAAACACACAAAAATGCCAAAGACCCACACAAACATGCCCATGCTACCCCATACTACTTTCAAAAAGAAGATTGGCCGTCCAAAGAAGATACCCCCGACAAAGGCCCAATCAGATTTTTGGGCAAATACCTCAAAAAACAAGACCTCTACAACAACCTTGACACAATCTCGGAAAACATTCCTAACATAGCAAAATGGACCAACAATAACGACATAGACAATGAACTCTCTACAATTTTTTGGAAAAACCCCATCATTTCAGACTCACAAATAATATGCCTCATCAAATTCCGTACGGGTCAATATATGGGAAACGCTCGCAAACAACTCTTCTTTGGAATAGAAAGATTCCCATCCATAACATGCCCCATATGCCCCTCAACGGACCCTGATACATGGCTTCATGTTCTACTCAAATGCCAAAATCACCACATACATTCCCTAATTGTTAAAAGACATAATAAAGCGGTATGGGAAGTCCGAAAGCTAATCACCTCCTACAATAAATCAAGATGTTTCATATTAATGAACGCCGGCACCTTTAATAACAATCCACAAGAAAATACGGTCCCTCTTTGGCTACTCCCATGCTCATGTGAGACTCAAAGATGTCATTGTAATGCTAGACTCAAACCAGACATTCTTTGTGCCAAAGGTTTACCATATAATGACCCACCACCCGATCACATTAACCAAGACTACACTATCCAATTCATTGAATTCACATACTGCAACGACAGGTTTTCCCCAGAAACCATTCAAAACAAAATAGAAAAATACCAACCCCTCATTGAAGACATCATCGCCCTTGGTTGGAATGTGGACCCCCTCATTGTAATCACAACCGGCGCTCGTGCCACTACCTTTATCCCATCTATGAAAACTCTTGAAGATACTTTCAAAATACCCATTGAAACAATAAAAACCACCTTTAAAAACATTAACACCATAGCCATTCAACATGCCATGTCCATTCTTTTACATAAACGCAAAATCGAAAACAACCAAGCCCTCCCCGATACACAAGACCCCCCTTAAATTCTTCCCCCGCCTTGACTTTTATGATTAAATTGGCTTTGATGTTTTGGACTTCTTGCTTAGTTAATAGGTTTTTGTTGGCTAGTTGCTTGGTTAGTGGATCGTTGGTTGGTTGTTTGGTTTGAGGTTCTTTTGGCTTTTTTGACATAGTGTCTACCCTCGAGAGAGGGAAGTAGTCCCAGCTAACTAATTCCTTGTCCAGTGGGCATGGTCTTAGTAGTGGAACAAACAGACACTTTACTCACGCCGGCCACCTTCGGAGGTCGGCGTTCTTCTTCTTCTGAGCGGTGAGCAATAAGCGGTGAGCGGTGAGTATAAAAATATTTGAAATCGGGAAAAATAAACGTCTTTTTTTGTTTTAAAATGTGAAAATCTGGGTAATTTTAGTGGAACAACATATTTTGGATACATATTTTGGAAAAAATACAAATTTAAGAAAGCAGCCTATAGTTGTGGTTACAACTGCCATACTTTTTTTCTCTAATAAGTAGGCCTTCTTCCCTTCCCGTGCTTGGATTATAATTTACTTTTTATTCAAAAAATTTGAAACCTCTACATTTGTAAAGAGTCATATTAAGATTCAAAAGTTTTTTTTTTCGTAGTAAATGACAACGTCATTCTATGATACTGTACAAAGTGGTCAAGTTCGTACACTATGTACGGAATTCTTTTATATATTGTAGTGATTTAGATACGATGGGTATCACGTGGGTATTACATGGGTATCTCATTGGTATGAAACGGGTATCACTAGTACATTACATAGGTATTACTGTTTACATGGGTATCTCATTGGTATGAAACAAGTATCACTAGTACATTACATAGGTCTCATCCATGTATTAGCGGGGAATCACATTGGAATTTCATAGTATGACGTAGACAAATCCCTAGAAATTTTCAAAAGAAACTGATACCGTCTATTAAGAGAATATTCCTTCATTTACTTTCCATTTTTGTCATATGCAAAATGTATATTCCTTCTTTACTTAAGCATATGCATTGTTTATGTATTATGTGCATGTTTAGCTCTGTCCATTCACATCTGGTCTCCAACATAAGAGTGCGCATATACCTTTCAAAGTTCCAAAAATCTCCCAATTTAATGAATATGGTTTTAATAGGACTTCTCTTTCCTTGTTACGAGAGTGATAACGCATCTCCATCCTGGGTACGGTATCGCAAATAGGTTGGAGTCGTAGCAATTATTCATAAAAGCAACGCTTGACCACTTGTTGCGTTGTTCAATCGAGGGTGCATCCGTCGTTCTACGAATCGCATAGCCGTAACAAAAGGTGTGGTAAGAATTCGGATTTAGTGGAGTGGAGAAGTCTGATCGCAGAGGAGGCATGTCCATTGAAATTGTCTTCGCGGGGATAGAGCTCCACGTTGCTCCAATTCAAAACCTGCTTCCTTCAACGCTAGTACCTCCTTCAGTGTTAAATTAGTGCCACGTTCTATAGGCCATGTCATTTGAACTGCAGGCCAGTCCACCACAAACGGTTTCTTCGATCCTTTAACACACCGGCCAATATCATTGGGACAAAAACAGTACTCTGCACCAACATTCCGTGGGGATCTGTAATCCTTCTTCATACTAGCATATGTAGGGGCTGGAGTTCCATGACTCCCATGCGCAATTTTTGTGTTGCACGACTACGCAGTGTGAGCTTGTAATGCTTGGCATTTTTTGAGTGGACTTCTTCTAGAGGCGTGCAATGTGCCACTTGGATGGATCACAGTCTGATTCCATTACAGATGTTGTGTGCTGGACTCCAGAGTTATGTTCGCTAAGGACCTCCTCAATGCGCACCCGAGTGACCCTTCTGCCATTGCGAGGGAGAAAGCAGTTCACCGTATCCAATCGGTAGAAATCGTGGCTAGACCCTCGTGGCATGTCAAGCTTATGTTTGGTAGACCCAAAAATCTCCGCACCTTCTAGGCCGCCCGTCCTCGTCTGTAGATCCTCAACCCCAGGGAAGTTCTTTACAATCTCAGCTATGAGTTTTGGATCACTCGAACGTTGTGCGGATCGCAACCAAAGTGTCCCTTTGTCCGGACCTTTTCTTGACATGCCTTCTTTCAACCATGCCCCATACGACGTGATCTGCATGAAGGCACCGATGGGGTCGTCTACTGTTGCAGCGTAGAAACATGTCATTGTGTTTCCAGATTGTTGGAGCCAACAGTTGTAGACTGTTTTGGCAAGGTTGCACGAAGGCATGTCGGCTATTTTGTCAAGCGTGAGATCCTACGAAGACACTCCAATTGTCATTACATACTTCAAATTACTACATAAAAATATGTTGAAATGTAAAATATAGGAGAGAGGGAGAGCACTTACAAGTTGCATGGCGCCGCCCCACTATCAATAACGGAAGTGCCAAAACGCCATCCAATCTTCTAGAGCACGACGCGATATTTCCGTAGTAGCATCGGATGATACCCACCACGCTCAAATTACGTTGTATTGAGCCTCCTCTAATGTCTTCGCATTTTTCTAGGTCTTGCAGAGAGTAATGTGCTACGCTTGAAAGCCAAGAATAATGTTTTTGGTGGTGGCTTGCTGAAGACACTTAGTCCAATGGAATAAACATGTTCATTCTCTATTATCCATGGGCTTGTCCATGTCCCCGTTGCCATAAACTCAACGTACAGCATGTCAATTTGCTCTAGCGCTGTCAACTATGAAGCCTTTGAAGTTTGTCTCCGCAAGGCCATGGTTCTTGATTGTATCATTCAAGTTCTCTCAAAATAGTTGTTGCGCTTGAGCATCCTTAGATTTCATATCACACATGGCAATTGTCATGACTCTACAATATTTATTGTCGTACACATGACATGCCATAGTAGTCCAGTCATTTACCTGTTTGACATGATCAAACATCAACCAACAATCTTCAAGGTCATTCTCGGGTTGCATACGCTTAACAAGGTCTACACCACTCCTTGGACGATCCACGGACTTTTTAAAAACAAAAACTTTACCTTTGGATTGTCCCATGAACTTGTTTTCATGGATGAAGACAAACTTGGATGACTCCTTCAACTCCATGATGTTTGTCCATTATTCCTTTCCCTCCTCTGTAGAACCTCTTGCACGTTGACACTAGATTCTTTATGTTTGGAGACAAGAGAGTCTCGAATTGATCTAGGACAACATCCATAGATGCTACTTCGACGTTCGACGATGCGGAACTGGGGCGGATCATTTAATCGGATAGGAAATTCTTGCTCGCAGCCATGATAATTGTTGAGTTAGAAGCCTTGGGGCGTACGTTGAATGTTCCAAATGGATAGTAGCGCATGTGCGCTCATGATCACTAGAGGTGTGAACATAATAAATTTGCACATCACAAAGAGCAAGACAAATTAGAGGGGTTTGACACAGCTTACATGCCAGTGTAGATTTGTTGGATGGTGCTCTGTTGAGGGGAAATGGGGTGAAAACAAACCCGCTCCACTCGGTTTGATTCGTACGTCCTTCGTTTCTACATTTATAGTCACAAATAATGTTTGGGCATTGTAAATGCTCCAAACATACTGATTTGCGGTACATGAGGCCAAAATCATTCTTGATATTTCTAGTCATTGTTTTAGCACCACGTGTGACCGTCAAATTGTTTACTCATACCGTCGAGGCCGCCTTGAAACTGTACAGGAATTTCCTCTGGAAGCGGTGGTAGTTCAAATATCATGTCTCCATCATATTTTGGTGGCAGATACTTCATGTGGTTCAAATCTACACTATCAATATCAATTTTTGACAATTTGGACCTGGACCCTCTCCTATTACATGTTTGACGGACATGCATCACTATGCTACGGACGTTTCTCGAACTGGAATGGACTGGAGGTTTTCCTGTGGAAATAGCTGGAGACATTTAGGATCTTGAAGGAAGTGGGGAGGAAAGAGCAAGATGAACCGATTCTTGAGACTTGAAGGGGTTCTTTGACTCTCCTAAGTTCATATTGGATAGGTCCTCATCGTCTGTATCGTTAAGAATATAGACACTTGGAATGAAGCTGGTGCCTAAATTAGGCACCAACATCGCATCACCAGAATTGTCCGGAGACATAAAGATAGTTGACGCATGACCGGACATTTGAGCATCGGTGACACCATACACTTTGAACAAACCACGATCCAAATTCCAGACAAAGCCGTCTGCATCTCGATCTTTCACTTGATAAATAGACTGCTGGTGAACACCATCACTATCAAAGACCTCCTGCTCAACATGAATCGTACCACTCCGATAACTAAAGCGAATAGAAAGTAAGGACCTGGGCACAATGACAGTGCCATCCTCACCAATAGACATGAGAAGTGGGACGCCCCTTTGATAGGAAGTTAGAGACCTCATGTGTTTTGATTTCAAAATTGATGCAAGAGCGACTTCTAAGTGACGACTATTGTTCAGTGAAAGAGAAGAAGAAATGATTTGCGTTCTCCATTGAATTAAGATAGTTATCATAATTTTGAATACAGAGGAATCACATATTTTAAGAATAAATGATCCTCCTGCAGGCTTTTGGCCTTGTCAAAGTCGAATATGATAAATTCAAAAAGAAAGAAAACTTTGTATAGCAATGCGATGCATTACACTAGAGAATATTTATAGAATTTCCCTTGGAGGTTAAAAGTCATGTACTATTTGTGAGCCTTGCTTATCGTCGTTATTCACGCAATACCATATTTAAGTTCAAATATCCAAAGTTTGCATGGACACAGACAATAAATAGAAGAAATATGTCATTATACGACTCCACGTTGAAGATTCAAAATAAAGTCTGACAACAATCATTGATATAGTACTTACTATTGTGTTGAGGATTGAAACTGGCAGTAATAGACCGATGATACAAGGACTGAGTGGACGGAGCGCTCGCCATAGTTCTTTAGTGCGTTAGCAAGTTTGGAATGTTGAGTGAGAGAGGTGGAGAGCAGATAGGTACTTGTACGAATGATGACTAAGAGAGGCGGACGTAAGAGACAAACAACTAATTTCTCTAATCCAAAGCAAACGCGGGCGCGAAAATATTGACGACAATAATAGGCATTGTTGGTTGCCAAGAATAGAGAAGTCAAGACACCGGAAAGGATTGAGCAATTTAGAGATTTGTCAAGTAATCATAAAAGACCACATCCGGTCCAATCAAGGGTTGAGGTATGTTTTGTTTTGCATGACTTGTTTTGGCCATATTATTGAAGTTCGAATCACACATATCGATTTTGGACTTTCACTTCTGTCTCTGCATTTGTTATTCAGATGACCCCTAGTTTCGTGCATTCTTGTGAGAATAGAGACCAAGAAGAGTCGATACAAGTCAACATGTCAAATGAGTATGCTAGGTCCAGTTCCTCGGAGAGCTCATTGCATGGAAATAAAGGTGCTAAAGACAATGTAGACGAGTTTGAATGCCAAAGTAGCGATGAGAGTGAGGCACATGGAATACTAGGTAATCTATTAGAGTCCTCGAGGATTAAAAATGGTTCTTTCTCTAAGACACCCACCACTATAGCAAAGAATCATTATGGAAGCGTAGAGGACCTTTCAACTGTACAAGCCAAGATGGGAGAGGTGCCCACTGAAATAAGTACGGTTTAATCAATGCTTCTATTTTCCTTGTCCCTGTCAACAATATTGCCTCATAGTAGCTCTCGTTCATTAAAATTCAATAAATGCCATAATGTGTAAGTGTATAATAACAAGAGCTCTTTGTAGATAATGATTGTGCTCGCTTTCACGTCTTGTTTACGTTTGTGACTCTGTCAAAATGTGTTCATCTTCTTCATCGTGTTCTACCCAAACCAGGAACTTATCCTAAATCCAAAATCCAGGGCCCCAGACGGGACGAAGTTTGGACAAGGATAAATAGGCGATCGCCTAGTTTAAGCCCGACCAAACTCATCTTTCATTGCGGTATCGCGATTTGACAAACAAATACCAGTGAAATAGCATTGTTTTTTTTCTTCTAGATTGAGGTGAAGCGTATCACAAGTTCAACACAATTTGTGGGGGAAATGGAGCTTTGCGCAAAGAGGATAGAGAATACAATCAAAGAGGTATTCTTTTCTTCCAAACTCGGGTCTTGTGGGACTTGTCAACGTATTCTTGAACTATTTCAAAAAATTGAAGATATGGAGTGTAGTATGAGCAGCTCACGGATTTTTGAAAAATTTGTGACCCTCGAAATGGGTTTTGGATCCTAAACCCATTTCAAGGGTCACGAATTTTTCAAAAAAATTCAACCCTATGCAGCTGAAAATTTGGTTTACATCAATGGTCATTACAACACAAGGTCTACTAGAGTTCCTCTTCAAAAATGATTATGTGAAATTGCATTGATATGTTGCAACATTCATGCCCAACACTTCATGTCTGTAAGCGGCTCTTCGACAACTAACAATTGGAACTTGCTACTTCATCATGTCAGGAATGATATCTAATGTCTATCTACCGTGTATGCACGTGTCAGCAGGTACAAAGATTGTACATTTTGGTGGACTTGATGAGGGACAAGCGGACAACACGAACGAGCCTAAACACGGTGTGTTCTTGAACTTCAAAGTTATGGTTATGAAGGGTGTCAATGTTGGAATGACTCATTGGAATAGGTATGTTCAAAGTTTGTCACTTTGTATATTTTAATTTTAGCTCATTCATATGTTGAATGTATGTTATGTTTATTTGTTACGATTGTTCAATTTTTCAGACAAAAGGAGTCCGATCATGTATCGCAACACCTTGCGCATGAAGTGAAGCAAATCGAGTACTTTGAGCTATTGGAGTTCGAGCAACTCAAGGGACTTATCAATGAAGACAATTATGAGGCTAGTGTGCTTGAGTGGTCAAAGAAGGGAGTAAAGAAGTGGTATCATATGACGTTAGAGGCGTTTGTGAAGCTTACGAGTGAGGTATGTATTTAACTAGGCTAAATTTTGTGTTATCAATTGTTGTATAATATTTATCTCGGTTTGACGTTCTCTAACGGTTACTGATTTTTTTGTTCTCCCCAGCGTGACTTTATTGCAGTCCAGGAGGAGCTAATTCAGAAGTTTAAAGACAGTTTTGTCACGGGTGTTGGCGAAGACCAACTTAGCAATGCTGCAGAGTTGGTAAGTCGATGGGTGGACGCCATGCAGAAGAAAACCTCCTGTCAGACTCAGCTGAACCGAGAGGATTTCTTCAGGGAGGTAGAGTTCTAGTCACCATTGTTTGATTTCTATCGGCTGAATTCTTGTCATGTGATTGTTGACATTTAATTCTTACTGTCGTTATTGTGTTGTAGATGAATTGTCATTTCAATGTGTACCAAGTACGGCCTGAGATGACAATAGAGAAGCTCGAGCTAATTGCCCCCGCGAAGGTAACTGCCAGGTTCAAGGGACGTTGGTGTAGATGGTGGAACATGAGTAAAGGCAGCAGATCCGAGTATAAATTTCTTGAGTCGCCGGCCTTAGACAAGGCTCTTTGAGGCTGGATCGACCAGGCTGCATTCTTGGCTGGGGTACAATCATCCATTCAATGTTATTTACTTTTTTTAAATTATTTTTGTCTCTTGTGAGACTCTAAGTATTTGTATATGTTATTGTAGCTTGAGGATGAGTGCAAGAAGCTCTTTGCTTTGATTGGCCTCGAAGACAACATTCTCCTCCAGACCGGCTAAGCACTTCTCCGAGCGAGAGGAGGCGGACACCAACGAGAGTAGGCGGACACCAGCCAGGGCAACAGACGGACACCAACGAGGAGAGCAGGCGGACATCAGAAAGAGTAGGCAGACACTAGCGACGGCAGCAGGCCAGCGCCTTCAAACCCAAGCTGAAGCCATAACGGACACTATAAGAAACCCGTGTTTTTTGTAACACCGTGAAAAACATGCCTCAACGTCAAAAGTAACATGTTGCTATGTCAATGTTGATGTCACCTAAAATCCGTCAAGATGAACATGCCAAAAACGTCAAAAAATTTGTCGTAACATGGTTGTCAACCTCTTGACATCCAAGTGAACGTTGCTTAAAATGTGTGGGAAAGGGCTCCACGTGGAGGGGAGCCCATGTCCACATCAGCTATGTTTTCCTTTGGGCAGCGCCATGCGGGATTTTTTTCATCCAACTCCATTTTGAGCGGACAGTGACATGGAATTTTAAAAATTGCTGACTTGGACCCAAAGAATTATGACGTGGACAACCCACGTCAGCTGACGACATGATTTTAGAGCATTTTTCGTCCACACAAGGCTGTTAGTTTTGACGTTCGTTTTGACATGCTCGTGTTGCTCATGACATCAATCTTGACGTTGGCGCGTTCTGCCTATATGTTGTCATTGACCTTTTTCATGCTGGAGATCATGTTCACTTGAACATGTAGCATGTTCTTTTGGACGTTTTTCTAAACATGTTTCTAAAAATGATCAAAACCCTAATGTGTGATTTGGCGCTTATTGGGGCAATTGATGAACGAGTATGGGCATTCGGGAAGGATTTAGGGCGCCTAAAAATTGTTCTTCAGACTACGTCATGGTTGTGCGACGACCTAGGTTACAGCTTCGGCGCTCAAGAGGATCTACAGAGCTGGAGTTCGGCGCTGTGTAGATGGGAGAGCTGCGGTTTGCAGCTTGGCGCGACCTCTGCCACGAGGAGGAATTCGGCGCGAAGATGATTCCGAGGTGGAGCTCCGCGCAAGTTCGTGTTAGAACCACGCACCTGTAGGCGAGGGAGGCTACCATGCTTGAGAAGGAGACAACAAAGAAAGAGAAGGAGACTAGAGAGAGGTATAAGGAGCTTGCGGCGTTGGTGGGAAAGGAGGGGCCTGAGAAGCTCTTTACTCAACTTGGATTGCGCGATGGATTTGCAGTCCCTCCACCAGTGGCATTCACCATGGGCGTGTCACCCTCCGCTAGCGACCGCCCTTCTACTTTTGTCGCGAAGCCTTCACAGACGATCTACTCCATCCCGGTGATTGACCTTGCAAAGTCATTTGTTGCAGTGAAGGTGATGTGTGAGAGTGCACTCTCCATTATGCCTTTGTTCGACAGTGTCGTTGTGGAGGGTAACCATCCGGTAGTTTGGATTGAGATGCGTCAATTTCTAAAAGAGCACAAGGAATCAAAGCTTCGGCGCCACGAGTCATTGGATTCCCACTTGGTTTGGCGGACATCGTATTGTTCAACGTCTCGGAGGATTTGCCGGTCCCTAGCATAGGTGACAGACGCAACGTGCCGGTTTGGAATAAGCTTCCAACCCAATTATAGAAGGGGGATAAGAAGGAATCTCCCTGGATTTACCGGGCTTTTGAGATGGCTGGGGCATTGCTTTGTGAAGGCGCGCCACTTATCGTGTTCTACCCGGACTTGAAGTTCATCTCCAATGAACTTCTTGCCTGGGCAGATTGGGCGAGATTGGTAGAGGAGTCAAAGTGGTTTGCCATCAATGGGCTGCCACTCTCTCGTAATGGCCATTTTGGACGCACTCACAAGTGCTTCCTAGTGAAGTGCTTCGTTAGGAAGTTGGAACCGGCGATTCCTTTCTCTTTCCATAACAAAATGGAGCTGCAGTTAGAGGGGATTTAGTTGTCCTCAGATGGTCACTTGATCAATCTGATCACACAAGACAGTCTGACCATGAAGGCGGGGAGCAACAAGCCATGGCGTGGTGCACGAGAAAAGTCTAGCAACCTCATAGAGGCCCTTATTGATCTTTGCACCGAGGAGGGCAACATCGTGCTAGACATCACAGCGTCTACTAGTTAGTATATTTTTTACTTCTATTATTTTTGTTTATCTCTCGAGTGTGATGCTTATTTCATTTTACATGTTTGTTTTCTGAAGGGGCATCAATCAAGGCCTACAAGGCCTGCAAGGCCCTCAAGCGCCACATCTTGGCATTGGAGGACACGGATTTGGTTGAGGAAATCCATCAACCTTTAATTCCTCATACTGTGGAGGTGGAGTTGGCACCAGCATTGGCGGTGGAGGTGGATTCTCGCAAGCGCCCATTGGAGGTTGATGAAGACAATCCGAAAATGAAGACCACTCCCAAGGGACGCTGTAAGTAAGTTCTTCGCTTTTTAGATTACAATTTTGCATTGTGGTGTAAAAATTTTGATTGATTCATGATTTATATATGCTTGTGACTTTACTTTTTACAGTCGGTCTTTGTTGTTGTTGACTTCATCGTTCTTAACTCGTATGGGGGTGTTGTCTCATTTGTCAAAGGAGGTGAAGAGTCCGCCTCCATCGTTTAATTTGGCACCTTGGGATGCGGGTGTTGCCCATGCATGATGCAATGGCTGCACTTGCATCCTTTCCACGTCTTCCAAAGGTAACCCGACAAAGGTCTGTCGCATGTCTGTTCATAGACAGTGAGACGCAAGGTAGTGGTTCGGATCATGGTGATTTTTCTTTGGAAGAAGTAAACTTTGATTAGTTTTCCGTAGAAGAGTCTTGATTCCTTTGTATTTGTTTATTGTCTTGTTTTATCTTCAGACTATCAATTTGTTGTCTTCATCATTGTCAACTTCTAGTTCATTTTTTTGTATGCAAAGGTCTCATTTTATCTTTGTATGTTATTCCAAATTTATTTGTGAATTAAGGTTTTAGTTGATTCCTTTGTTCGATCCATACAATTGTCACTACACCGTTTTACTCTACATTCAATCTTTCTACACAGAGTAAACTAAAAGAATTTGTAATTATTTGAACAATTCATCCTATTTTCAATGTACGCTTTACCTATGAGGTTGGATTAAATTTTTGCTAAATAGTAAGCTCTACTGTTAGAACAACATGATTTTTAAGGATCATTCAATCTTTGCGTCTAGGAAACGTTGTAGTTGTCTAATTAGGTTTTTATTAATCAATTAGGTTTTTATTAATCAATCAGCCGTTGGCGCTTGCTTTGCAACTCATTTTAATGTAGTTTTTATATAACAAACTATTAAAAAAAAGTAACATGATTCACTGCATGGTTGACTGGACAATTAATCTCCTTACGTGATTCAGTGCGTAGATTATGATTTTAGTAGTATGATTATAACTTTGCGCCGTCGTCGAGCTTACACATTTGGATTAATCTAATATTAGTGGAAACGGACATCTTGTTCATAACCTATATAAGTCGGGTCATTGAGGGAGAATTCACATCTGGATTCAGAGGAGGGAATGCACTTTGGTATGTACGAGTGGAGTGGTAGGGTGTATTTGTCGTCGTAGTGGTTGTCGCTTAGGTCGATACATGAGGATGAATGAAGAGTGTTTCTCAGATCTCTATAGGTATGTTGTCCAATACCTTGAGTTTTTTGGAACTGTTTTTTTGTTATGGGGTTCTTGCTACGTTGTCTCATATTTTGTTGCATTGTCTATCCAAGGTTTGGAATGGATGCCCCACTGTGGACTACGACTTCGTGTGCTATGTTTCTTAGCAACTTCCACGAGTTTATGGACGAGTGCACTCTTCTTGCGGCGATTTGGAAGATGTACTTTTTGCCACTAGATGGGACCCGTGTAAATCCACTTCGATTTGATGCACTTCTGCCACATATCTTCCCAGCGATGCAATTCTGAGTTACATCTATGATGATCGAGCGACTTGTCGATAGCACTGCCGTTGGAGCATCTCTGCGATTCGCTTTACGGAGGTGTCGTACCACGAATTTTCAAAACTTATTAGTTAGTTGATTAAGGGGGATTAGCTTACATCAAACAGTTAGTTAGAAGGATAGAGATCTACCAAGTATTAGTATAGGAAAAATAAAGAGCAACTAGGAATCGTTAAGATAGTTAAGTAGTGGCCCGAGAACACCTCTTAAAATTAGGTCATTCCAAAGATTCTAGTTTGTAAACACTAGCTCACGAGTGGGAAGGCCCACCAAGCCCCCGACCCATGCCGAGATTCGCACCAAACCCGAGTAAACCCAAGGACCGGGTGATACCCTGTTGAAGAGCTCGAGGGGGGGGAGGATAGGGTTGACTTAAAACGAGGGAGCTCTAGCGGAGACAATCGAGGGAAGGCTATGCGCGAACCTTTCTCACAGGCTGTACGTGGAAACGCGTGGACCAACACCTACAAGGCAAGTGAGAGCAGAGCGCGGACCTCTCTCAAAGCTGTGCGCGGACCTCTCTCAATGCTATGCCCGTACCTCTCTCAAAGCTGTGCGCCGACCTCTCAAGGCAACCAAGGCGACCAAGGCGAACAAGACGACCAAGGCGCGGGAGAGGAGCAGGACTAGCTAGCGAGGGAGAGGAGCAGGACCAGCTAGCGAGGAAGAGCAGGGTGCGGACCTCTCACAAGTTGTGTGCGGACCTCTCACAAGCTGTGCGCGGACCTCTCAAGGCTCTCAAGGCTCACAAGGCGAACAAGACGACCAAGGCGAGGGAGAGGAGGAGGACCAACTAGCGAGGAAGAGCAACAGGACTACCTAGCGAGGGAGAGGAACAGGACCAGCTAGCGAGGGAGAGGAAAAGGACTAGCTAGCGAGGGAGAGGAGCAGGACCAGCTATCGAGGGAGAGGAACGGACCCGCTAGCGAGGAAGAGCAAGGTGCGGACCTCTCACAAGCTGTGTGCGGACCTCTCACAAGCTGTGCGCGGACCTCTCAAGGCTATCAAGGCGAACAAGACGACCAAGGCGAGGGAGAGGAGCTGAACCAGCTAGCGAGGAAGAGGAGCAGGACCAGCTAGCGAGGGAGAGGAACATGACCAGCTAGCGAGGGAGAGGAAAAGGACTAAACACCATATTCATTATATTGGGAGATTGGGAGCCTCCCAAAATAATATGAAAAGCTTGAGCAAACCTAAATATGCAAATGTTAGTGATTTTCATAGTAACCTTTGAATACTATCTTTCGAGTTTGGTGTCCACTAAAATGGGAGGTGCGAAATTATTTTCAATGTAAAAACAGGCTAGAAAGAAATTGAAGTACATTTTTAGCTCCAGTCAAGCTGAAAGCAAGCAACACTTACATTTCCAAATATCATTCAAAAACAAAAGATCAAATGTCAAGGTACGAAAATGCATTTCTCAAATCGAAACACACTATCAGCTCGAGTCGAGCTGAATGTGCCCCAACAATTCCTATGCGATAAAACATTCAAAATAGCAAATATCAAAGGGCAAATCATCAAGCCCAGAATTCACTTCTCTCCAAAAAGAAAGCCATACACATTCAGCTCGAGTTGAGCTGAATGTGCCCAAGCAATTCCTATGCGATAAACCATTCAGCATAGCAAATAATAAAATATCAAAACTCTGAAATGTATTAAACTCCACAAGAAATGGGTGTACACTTTCAGCTCGATTCGAGCTAAAATCACGCCAACAAATTTTGATCTTATGCACACATTCTTAGATACTAGTATAAGAGTAACATCTTTGTACTAAAAATCATTGCAAAGAAGACGGCGCGGCATCCCTGATCAAACTATCTTGGATGATTTGAACTTGATTTCTAGGGATCTTCACAACAGGAAATTCACTCCTACTTCTAGACTTCCATGCAGTCAATAGAGATCCGGTGTCCTCCCATTGCGGATGTTGCTCGTCATCAATTGTCCATTGTAGACCGTTGGAAGAGGCCCATCCATCATAGCATCTTTGGACATTTGCATCGCGCGAAGTGGGGCGGAAGTACTGTATTTTGATAGAGTTAGGCCTTTCCAGATCCGAATTAGGGTCCGAGAGCGCTTGTGCAATCCAAACAGGACGTTCATCTCCATCACACGGTCTTAATGCAACAAAATAGCCTGAGTAAACGTCTCGATTAATCCGAAAAGAAGGGGCTGGCCTATCTCGACTCTGCCCAACAAAATGGTCATCGTCATCATGATCCTCACGAACAGCGCCCACACTAGTGAATTGGTCCTCGATTGTCTGACCAATACGACTAGAAGGCCAAAAACCATCCTGTAGAGAGGTGGGCAAGTCCATTGGTTGACTAAGTGACTCTCTAACTGCCCGCCAATAGTAGCTCAAAGGCTCATATCGCCTTCGATATTCACCTGTACGATCCTCACGTGCTTGATGCTCCCAATATGAAATGAATCCAGAAAGACCTTTAATCACTTCAGGAAGATTGCGCATTGCATGTGGCTGCAATGAAGGTGGTTCTCCACGTGGCCACAAAGACCTCCCATTTGAATCCTCCTTCCACAATTTGATCCCACCCCCTTCTCTTGGAAGCCAATCATCTTGATGACAAAGAATCTTGTATTTCATCATGGGACATCCGTTGGAGTCAACAAAGAATTTGAATTGGTGAGCCTTTGTGTGGCCCTGCAATGCTTCGTCTCCACCTGCAATACCTTCACTAATAAAGGACTTGAAGTCCGGGACTTCTTCAATCAAGTGGGGGATTGTTGGCACACTTTCGTTCTCCATAAATGATCTCATAAGCAAAGGGATCGTGGGGAAACTCTCCTTCTTCAAAGCCATACTCCATCGACCGAATAATGCATCAATGTCATCATGTGTGTGGCCAACAAGCATGAAATTAACATAAACCTCTCGGAAGATACCCTTTGCAACAAGAAGAGACCAAAAGCAAAACACATATCTATTTTTGTTGTCACTGACCGCATTGTCCATTTGCACATGCAAAATAGGCGGCAAAGGTTTTGCTGTAGCTAGAGACTCAGGTGCGGCACGGAGGAATGGGACACAAGTATCTGAAGCTCCTTGCAAAACAGCTCGAAACAATGCAGTTCTCCCCGAATCCAAAAATAATTGTCGAGACGATGTCTTCGAAGGTTGTTCTAAGTCTCGCAACAATCTAGCAAAAGATCCCACTGTATAGTTGACATCATGTGGGTAAATGTCCAAGCCATAATGAGCATAACGAACATCACCATGACCATGTGCAAGCATTCCAGTAACAGAGATGGGCAACTTCATCAGACCATCTAAATGTTTCGTCTTGTGAGAGAGGACAGGAGATGCAGTCTTTGAGTGATCCATCTTGTCGTGCATAATCGTAACACATTCATCCGGAAACTCTTGAGAGCGGTAACGGTTGGAATAATACAACTCTCGATGAGCCCATGCTGAATCCAAATGGAGATTCAACCTCTGCTGCCACATTAGCGCAGCTTCTGTTCCAGGTTGCTGCAACCTCCGATGGGAATGGTACTTATCACACGTTGAACAACGTGCAAAGTTATCCCCAGGTCGTTTTGCATTGTAATCGGAAAAATGGACCCGTCTAATCTTACTCAGCCCTGAAGTGGAAATTTGGGAAAGCCCGCAACCAACTAAATGGGCATCAATTGCAGGAATTTGATCTTTCCACTTGAAATTTGCGGGAAGAACTTTGGCGACGGATGTCTCACCCGAAGGCAAGATGCGGGACTTGTGGGGCATGTGGTCAGCATTTCTATTAAGAATGACACGTAATGCTGCGGTAGCGACTACTGTGTGATTTCTAGGTTTCCGTTTCCCAGAATTACCATGGGCTTGCGCGACTACACCAGCCGCTGCATCCTTGGCATATTCATAGAACGAGGTTTCACTGACGCCCATGATGTGCTGCCAAGCAGCTGCGCACACATCAACGCCCTCAATGGTCACCACATTTCTACCGTTATTGTCCACATGAAATTGTCCGTGAACATCTAGCTTCATATGCCTTCGAAATTGAACGGAGGTTCCAAAATACATCCTCATCCGCAATACCTTAATCTTCAATCGTGGGAAGCGTTGAACACAACTCCTCAAGCAACAGCGTTTTCCAGCAACAGAGTTGATAGATTCGTCAGAGAGGAGAATTGATGATTTTGTTGAAACCATGGTTGAAGGGATCCTAGATGAACTTTCGTAAGAGCGAGTCCTCTCTCCAAGAGACCGGCTTCTCATTGCCATTACAGAATTGTAAGTATCACGCTGCTGGTGATGCAAGAGACTGACACTATTATAGAAAACTTGACCAACAGGCCAAATCTTAACACAATAACGCCATTCGTCCGGTGCTTCATCTTCAACTAATGTCCTGGAGACCTGAATGGCAACGTGCGTATCACCTAATGGAGCATCAGACCCAGAAATAGCCGTGGTGTGAAGGTTGCGAAGTATTCCAGTGGCAATTGTAACTCCGGACAGGTTTTTCATTTCGACTATCTTACCAACCCAAGAATGCCTTGGGAGAACTTCGAATTCCATCAAATCAGCATCTACTGGATCGTGGAAAGACGAGTTGTCACTTGACAAATCAAAATCATCATCGATTGAGGCACCGGTTGAAGTGTCCATCTCGGCACTGCAAAATTATGGCAAAAGTGTAAATAGTTGTCGTAGTATAATAGTACTTCAAGGTCCATCCCACATCAATCAAAGTAAACAAAATAATAGCACAATTGTTCATCTCCACGATTAGGTGAAAACAAAGCACATTCAGCTCGGATCGAGCTGAATGTGCACTGCATATTCAGCTCAGGTCGAGCTGAATGTGCACTGCATATTCAGCTCGGGTCGAGCTGAATGTGCACTGCATATTCAGCTCGGGTCGAGCTGAATGTGCACTGCATATTCAGCTCGGGTCGAGCTGAATGTGCACTGCATATTCAGCTCGGGTCGAGCTAAATGTGCACTGCATATTCAGCTCGGGTCGAGCTAAATGTGCACTGCATATTCAGCTCGGGTCGAGCTGAATGTGCACTGCATATTCAGCTCGGGTCGAGCTAAATGTGCACTGCATATTCAGCTCGGGTCGAGCTGAATGTGCACTGCTTCAAGCTAGAGTACTGAATCAAAACCCGAAGCATTCATACCAAGAAAAACTACGCATTTTGACAATTGCAAGAACATATATGTCATACTGACGTACAAATAATAATATGAATTCCTAAACCAGTACTAAGGAGGCGATTATGTTGATGCCGAAGTATCACCTCCTTCCTACAACTTTTTCTTTACATTGAAAATGATAGTATGAAATGTGCAAACCAAATGCCAAGTAAATCACCATAAAGTTTAGACAAAAGTCACTTACAAATGGTCCAATTGCGTGCACCAAAACGTCTTGAATGAAGGAAGAGAAAACCCTACTCTTTGTCACGGCCGCAGCAACCATTCACGACCACACATTCCGCATCTCTAGAAATTCCAAACACAACTAAGTTGACCTAGAATAATGTATCCACTTCTTGCTAGAGAACTGAATCAAAACCTGAAGCACTCATATCAACATAAACTACGCATTTTGACAGTTGCAAGAACATATATGTCATACTAACGTACAAATAATAAAATGAATCCCTAAACCAGTACTAAGGAGGCGATTGTGTTGACGCCAAAGTATCACCTCCTTCCTACAACTTTTTCATTATATTGAAAATGATAGTATCAAATGTGCAAACCAAAATAAAACGTATCAAATGTACAAATAAAAAAACGAATTCCTAAACCTGTACTCAGGAGGCGATTGTGTCGACGCCAAAGTATCACCTCCTTCCTACAACTTTTTCATTACATTAAAAATGATAGTATCAAATGTGCGAACCAAATGCCAAGTAAATCACCATAAAGTTTAGACAAAAGTCACTTACAAATGGTCCGATTGCGTGCACCAAAACGTCTTGAATGAAGAAGGAAGAGAAAACCCTACTCTTTGTCACGGCCGCAGCAACCATTCACGACCACACACCTCCGCATCTCTAGAAATTCCAAACGCAACTAAGTTGACCTAGAATAATGTATCCACTTCTTGCACAGAAATTTGACTTTGAATGCAATAGGTCTTTCAAATGTCGAGGCATACTTCGAGACAGTATAGATTCACGAAGGCTTGCCGAGTATTGAAAAGGTGCAAAAAGAGAGAGAGAGAGAGAGAGAGAGAGAGAGAGAGAGAGAGAGAGAGAGAGAGAGAGAGAGAGAGAGAGAGAAGAGGTTGGGGTGTATTGACCACGTCGAACAAGTTGCCGTTAAGAAAAGAGCGGGAATGACATCACGTTTGGTGGGGAGGAGCTATTCTAAATAAAGCATCTTTCAAACTTGACCAAAAAATTAACAAGCACATAAGTTTCTCCTCATATCTCGATGTAATGGAAGTTTCTATTTACATGATCAATTTCAGGTTATCAATTGGGGTTATGGGTATCAATTTAAATATGCAAGAATCAATTTAAATTTAAGGTATAGAATTATGTATCAATTTAAGGTTATCAATTGGGGTTATGGATATTTGAATACGGTCATTTATTTCCATATTAAAGATATTGATTATGACTAGATTATAAAAGTAAAGATTTAGGTTTAGGGTTCAAATTACATTTTGACATTTAGGGTTTAGGGTTTAAGGTTTAGGATTGCAAGTCCATGATATGAAGTGTAAATTATAGGGTTTAGGGTTTCGGACTAGACAATTCTAGAATTAGATTTATGGATTTGGGTTTAGGGTTTAGGTTCAAGGGTTTAGTTTTTAGGGTTTAAGGTCTTATAGTTTATTGTTTAGGTTTAATGATTTAAATATTAGGGTTCAGGGTTTTAGAGTTTAGTGTTTGGGGTTTAGGATTAGGGTTTAGATTAGCATCGAGATTACCACTGAATCAAAATGTCCTTTCTATAAGATTGTTTATCGTATCAAAATTGAATTGTGCCTTGGTATTGATTTAAGAAAATTCATTACATATCACCTAAAGATAAGATTTAAGAAGTCACTACACAAAAAGTTTCATTTACTGTAATTGCACGAATAGTGTACTTACTGTAGTACACTAATTGCAAACAAGTTGACAAATAGTGTACTAATTGCAAACAAGTGTACTTTCTCAAAAAGATTATTTGATCAATATTTACTTTATCAAAGATTACTTTATCGGAGTACACTTTATGGAAATATAATTTGTTTAAAACTTACTTTTTCAAGAGATTATTTTTTCAAGTTTTACTTCTTAAAAAGTTTACTTTTTTAGAATTGACTTTTTCAAACATTTACTTTTTCAAAAGTATACTTTTTCAAAATCTTAGTTTTTCAAAACCTTACTTTTTCAAAACCTCACTTTTTCAAAACTTTACTTTTTTCCAAGATTTCTTTTCAAAAGTTCACTTTTTCAAAAGTGAATTTTTTCAAATCTTTACTTTTTCAAATGTTTACATTTGGAAAAGCTTATTTTTACAAAAGTTTACCTTTGCAAAAGGTAAGTTGTCTTTTTTCCCCGAATTGATGTTTTTTCCTAGTTCTTGTTTTTTTCAAAAATGTTGTTTTTTCCTAATTGTTTTTTCCTAATTGTTGTTTTCGCAAAAATGTTGTTTTTTCCTATATGTTGTTTACCCAAATTGTTGTTTTTTCCTAATTGCTCTTTATTCCCAATTGTTGTTTTTTCCAATTTTTTCTTTGGGAGTTTTAGTTTTTCTCTTTTTCACCTTTTCGTACACATAATTCTCTTCTACTTTCAATACACTAAACGTGCACGAGTAAAAAAGTAAATATTCCAATCTTTACAAAAGTTCACAAATAGTGTAGTAGTTCACATTTAGTGTATTATTTTGTCACTACGCTAATTGCGTAGTTGACAATTAGTGTATGGGTTCGTATTTAGTGTCCACTACACTAAATGAAACTTTTAGTGTACTTCATCTCATTTGTTATGAATCAATATTTACTCCTTTGAGTTGACTTTGCAAGATGATCTTGTCTCATGCGATATTGATTCACTTGCTATTATTAATTTATGTGTTTTATAATTCAAATCATCTTTGACCCTAAAGGCCCAAGAGTTCCCTTGAAGGATTCTAAGAATTTAAGGAAGTTCCTATAGAGTCAATTTATAAGTTTTTTGGTGTCGGCTCTAATAGCACATCCGTATCCTTTGATCGCAACATTATGCAATTGTCGCCATTATGGACATAAGTTTGAGTGCCTTCAAAAATTTATGATCGCAATGTTTTTTAACGTCATTCAAACATATTGCAAGTTGATGTGTAACTTTGCGCACTTGCAAAAGTTTGGTTCCATCACTCTTCCCTTTATTGCAAACGGTACTACCTTATATATGCATTCTTTCACACAAAATTCATGCGTTACATATTATACATAAGTATTTTCTACTATCCTTTCTCCCACATGAATAAGGGTCAAAGATCACATGCAAATGTAAAAACATTTGTTTAAAAAACTAAAGTTCATTATCTTGTACAACTATACTCGTATCAATATTTTCCATTGAAAACCACTAGTACTTTGGTTGAAAAACAATGGTAGTCTAGTATCCTCTAAGGCCTCCCCTGTTTCAACCGTAGAGTGTTACACATGTTTACAAAATTAATTTGAGTATTAGATTTGAGTATTGAATTTTCCTTGAATTTTATGGTATGATTTTTGGACTCCAGGGTCTGGTTTTGGGTGATTCCACGGAATGTGAGCAAGCTCCAAGGTTTGTTTTTTGTTCTGGACTCCAGTGCCTCATTTTCGTTTCTGACTCCAAGGAGGAAGCCCTCATCCTAGCACAATTTGAAGCAGTCGGGAGGACGGATATGGGATCACCCTGGGCGGGATCGGGTGTGCGCCGAGTATACGGGTGTGTGCCTTGGCGGGTATATTGCCGAAGAGGAAGGCGCAACACACATTTGGCACGGTCGATGCCTTCGATGGCGGTTTCAACAGCAGGGACCTGTAGCAGTAGTCGGGTTGGCCAAGTCAGCCTTTCAAGGGATAAAGGTTGTCATGCCATCATCTTTGCAAATGATGAGTTGTAAACTTGGAGTAAAAAAGTTGTGAAGATGGAGTTGTGATCTTGGAGGTTGGCATACAAAGTTGGAGTTGCAAAATTGCATATTCGAGTTGTGGAGATTGAAATTACAAGTTTTGAGATTGTAATTGCAAATTGAGTTTGTGGATGTGTGAAATTGAGATTGTAATTAAAAGTTGAGTTTGTGGGTGTGTGAAATTTGCATTTGTGTGTTGCAATTTGTGCTTATCCAAAATAAATTTGAAACTCTTGATTACAAATTTGATGTTCATAACATTTTTGAAATTCCATGTTAAAATGCAAAAAATCTAAAACCTAATTAATTTTTTTCTATTCTATTCTATTACATTATTAAAACTCGTGCATAGGTTTCAAAGATATATTTATATTTTATGTAGATTGTTGTTACTTTTTTTTTTAATATATTTTGTGATATAAAAACTACATTAAAATGGTTGAACTAATGCGTTGCAAAGCAAGCGCCAACTGCTAGTATGTATTTGAAAATACAATCTCATTATTGAAGTTTTGTTTCACAACAGATTAGGATTCTCAATCCATGAAAGATATTTGATAGTTTTCAAAATTAGATTTTTAATTTGAAGCCCCCTCATCCAATCACTAGATTCCAATCTACTTAGATATTTATTTAAACTCACTATTTTATCCATGATATTGCCATTAGGCCAAAATCTATGCATGTCTTTTAAATAGAATTAATTGTTTTGAACATATAAAAACTTTGGAATTGTATTTTTGGTTTTTATATATGTGCTATCACAAAAAGAAGAAGATTAAATATTGCAACTCAATTGTTTAATCATAAATCATCCAAAAACAAGAAATAAAAAAATATATATTGTATAATCCCAGTGTCTTTGATTTGCATTCACTACAGGAAGTTTTTGAGTATGATATATACAAGCCTATAGAGTAGGTGCAAAATGTATATAACACTAAAGGACCAGAGTCTCCTTCAGGGGGATTTATGATTTTGGGCAGGTTCCTAAAACTCGAAAAAAAATCTTTTTTCTCTAAATTTTTTATTCCGGATTGCCTCTGATAGGAGCTTCGTAGGCATATTTTTATTTTATTTTTTGGATTTGTGTTTTGAAAGTTGGTACCACTTAAAGCCAAAAGTGGGAACACCGGGCACCTCCAATTTTTTTGACAAAAGTTTCTATTGACATTGAGATTTTTCACACACATAAAGAATATTTCCTTTTCTGGAAATTTTCAATAAAAAATCTTGTCTTTAGTGTAAAAAGGCATTTTATTCCAAGTCAAACATTTTCACACATTGTCGGGCAACGGGGGAAAAAAACTTCATCTTTTCTACATAAGACCTAGAGATCTTCAAATTTTTCACTTTTTATTTTTTCAACAACAATATGTGGTGAAAACCTTCTTATTGACCGTTTTGATTATCATTTGAATACATACGTAGTACACAAAATAAAACGTGAAATGGCAATCATTGAACCTCCACTCCTTGCACACTTCTTTTGAATATGCTACACCCCTTTTCTACCTCTAAAAATTGGTGTGTTGGGAAATAACATCATGCTTAAGACAATGGTAAAAGATTTAGACCTTGTACAATGCAAAAATTTGATAAAAAGTGAAGTCAAAGTCTGTTGATCTACTCAACGCAGGGAAGAAAATCAACCATTGTTTTGACTTTAAACACTAAAATCTATCAATCTGTACGGTGGATTGCAACCAAAAGTTTAAGGCATGTTTATATGGAAGTTTTTTTAAGATCTTACGGTTGAAAATCCAAAATTCACTTTAAAATGTGATTTTCATGTCTCTTTTTGGCAGTGGCAGTTTTGGACTGGTTTTAGAGCGAAAGTGGTCGTGGTCCTTTAGGGGTTAATACATATATTCATTTAAAACGTAGAGGTTGGAGACCCTCTCTATTGATACAGTTGAAAATCAATTAACTGATTGTTGTTTAGCTTTTCATGAGGTTCTACAAAGACTTGACTTGTAGTGGAAATGGGCATGAAAGAAAATTCTAAATGAATGAAATAAGTGGGCCCCACTTTTTCATTTGTAGACTATCCAGACTTGAAAAGCTATGGTTTTGGGTGCATGACGGGTTTAGGTGTCGACCACAGAAAGTCTACCAACTGGCTCATCTCCACAACATGGATGAAAATCATCCAGAACCCATGCAACGATCAAACAGGAACCCGCGGATTAAATAAATAAAGCATCTTATACCAAAAACCGTTACTGGACTCGATGCCGTCACTAACCCCTATCTTGTAGATTTGATTCCACCCGTTTCTACATTTTTACGGTTTTAGACGCTGAGGTGTTTGGTGTATAAGCTCCCCCAAACTCTCCCTTCTCCGTGTGAGCGCCCGCATCTCGCGGAATGAAGCAATAGCAAGATAATTTCATTCATCCAAGTAACGAGAACCTGTCGATGAATTAAAAAATGAACTAACACCCAAAACCCAAAACCATTTTTCGTAGACTCCCGGCCTCTCGATCTCTGTTCTAGGTACATGAAACATCCGTTTTTGAGGTCCCTGATGGGTTTGAGGCTTCGTCTTCACCGTGTAAGAGCAGACTTTTGGCTCGGAGTTTCCCAGCCTTCGCTCTGTTTTCGTGTCCCACACCGTTGCACTTGCTTATCATCGCACCGATCCTTCTTGTCTTCATCTTTTATCTAAAAAAGACATGTTACACTAGAAATTGAATTTAGATAAGTATGCCCCATATTTGCCACCATCACAAAAAGAAGGATCATCCAACTAATCATATGGTATGAAATGCCATGGACGCACTTGCAAGGAGTGTAAATTTTCTACTCTTGAACAAGATACATTTGGTAGATTGAGGTGGATTTGTTGCAGTTCACGGGAAGATCAAAGAACCAAATCAAATGGACAAATTATGAATTGAAATGAGAAATTTTAGGCTAAAATCCAAATTTTAGCTGCTTTGGTCTTCCCAAGATGAGATTTGTGTAAAACCCATATATTACAGTTTTAACTTAGTTGCATTTTGGAAGATAATGGATAAGGTAACCCCTTGTATCCAATGAGAACTCATAATCAACACCAATAAAATTAGGGTATATCCAACTGACTTCCATCCCATTACCACCTATTTAGCTCCAAGTGAAGGTTAGGGACTCAAAAGAATCCCGTACTTTTTGCCGGCACTATTGGGGGTACCTATTAGCGGTCACCGGCTAAAAAAGGCAACACACTTTGAAAATTCACAAAGAATTTACATTTCATCGAAAAAGTATGAAATCACTTGGATTCAAATTGTAATTATATTGGCTATCACCGAAAATTAAATTAGGTAGAATTATTTCCTCCCTCCATATATGCACATTGCTTAACCCTATAAGACCGATGAGCTTTTTTAGCCTCCAAGAATCTAGGAGTGTTCTAAATCATGCAGAATAACATCAATACCACAAGGTACATAACATCAGAACCCCCACTTATGGAAATCATTGTCGCTGGTCTACGCTTGCACCGATATTTGCGGAGATTGTCTCAATAGAGCCCATCGTCCTCCACCTCTTTTTCATAGTTCAAGTCTTTAGCAGTTGCTATTGAGATTATGGAAAGAGGACCCGAAATGGGCCATAACTTGTTGGTTATGAACGGGTGAGGGAACGATGGGAATCATTAGAACAGAGAAGGGAGCGATGCGAACAGCGAAGCAGGAAAAGTCGGCTATGAACAGGTGAGGGAACGGTGGGAATCATGAGAACAAAGAAGGGAGCGATGCGAACAAAGAAGGGAGCGATGCGATCAGCGAAGCAGGAAAATGAAAGGAACAAATTTGGGAACAGGCGAGGGAACAGTGCGAACGGCGGAGGGCAAGAGGCCGGAGGGAGACGAAGGGCGTCTCTTTTCATCTTCTTGCGTGCCCCGAATCAGGCCCGGACCTGGACGCCGAGCTTGAAGGAGCGTGGCGCGCAGTGCGGTGCTCAGGCGGTAGCGCTGCGGAGATCAGGCAGTGAAAGTGGGTTCCGAGGGCGACGACTTCTTTCGAGAGCGCGGTCGTCGTCTGTGCGGTGAGTGAGGGAGCTGGGCCGCGAGTGTTTCCAGGAGAGAGGGCAGTGCGGGGCGAGAGACGGAAGAGCGTCTTGTGTTGTGTTGTTGCTGTGGGCGACGCCGAAGCGCAGGCGCACCACCGCGTAGCCTCAGATCCAACGCCGAAGCGCAGGCGCACCACCGCATAGCCACAGATCCATCGCCGCACGCCATCATGAGGTAAGCCTACGCCGACAGGCCTGTGAGTTTGAAGTTTGAGGTATCGTGGGATCGCTGGTTTCGTGGTTTTGGTTGATCGCTGGCTTAGGGTTGATCGCTGGTTTAGGTTGATCGCTGGTTTAGGTTGATCGCTGGTTTAGGTTGATTGCGTTGTGGAGGTTGAGGTTTAGGGTTTCGGCTTCAGAGAAGTTTTTAGGGTTTGGGTGTCGTTGGTTGCAATTGGTGATGTTGGATTTGCCTGTAAGTTTTGAGAGTGTAGGTCATGAGCAATTCTGTGTTGAAGCCTTGGAACTTGTGGCGTTTTAAGCGTCGTTAATCAGTGTTGACGTGAATCAGTACACTGGAGTGGAGATAGGTTTTCTTCGGAGTGGTGATGGAGTGGAGGTTTTGTTGAAGTGAGCCGGTGCAGGATGTTTGTGAAGTGGTCGGGTTGGAGAGGTTGTTAAAGTTATTTGCGGCAGTGTTCGTTTCTGTATGGTTCCGCTGTGGGCATGGGCACGAGTTAAAAGCTGCTGAATTGGTTCCGTGTGGGATGAGCTGGGGTTGGTATGTGGTCTGAGGGTTCTGCAGAGGATATCTCTGTGGTGTGGTGAGGTGAGTGTGAAATTCGAGAGGTGAGGTTTGGAGGATGATCGGAATGCTTGGGTGCATGGCGCCGCAAGTCCTAGAATTGGAAGAGTAGACTCCGGACCCCGCCATCGCCAAGACTAATTTTTGTCGGATTGTGCTACAGTTCATCGTCTGGTGCTAATCGGAGAAGTGATCAGATCTCGGAATCCTAGTCCGATAAGCCCACAAGCAACAGCAGTTGGGAGGTTACTTACCTCTTACCTGAGTTGCTACAGTGCCGGAGAAGGACCGGACGTTAGTTCAGTCCTGCAGCGAGGTTGTTTTGTTTTGGTGTGGCCTGGGAGGGTGGGTGAGTGTGAATTTCGAGGAGGTCTAGATGGGTGGTTAGGCCGATCGAGTGTTGTATGTGTACTGAGTGTTGGGCGGTTGGATTTTGTTGCAGGAGCTCGAGTGTGGGAGGATATGATGAGATGTTTGGTGGGAGCGTTGTCGGGAATCAGTGGAAGCGACGTGAATTATTTTGATTCTTTTGGAGGACTTCAAGCCCACCGAAATTGAGGTGTCCAGACTTCAAACCCGGCTGGACATTATTTTGGCTACAAGGTACGTGGACATTAGTTGCATGCCATGTCCAGATCCTCAGCTCTTAGAGTAGCCAATTGGAGGTCAACTGTACATTGCGATCAGGTGGTCGATGTTAGTTCCGGACTCGTATGAAACATTACAGCACTATTTAATGAAGATAGATTGTAAATCTTGAGAGAGCTGGCTAGTCATGGTTGTAGTTACTTGTTTGCATGACTCGAATGCTCTTAATGCAGGCAACCAGCTCTAGTTCCAAGGACCAAGAGGCAGTGAATTTCGTCGAAAAGAAGATCAAGAATAATCTGCAACTCTCATACGAGCAAACCGTTCAAGTGAGTCTCCGTGCTAGCTGCTTTGAATGTTCGAAATTGTTAATTTGCTGAGAACTTACTCGTGCTAGCTGCTTTGAATGTTCGAAATTGTTAATTTGCTGAGAACTTACTCGTGCTAGCTGCTTTGAATGTTCGAAATTGTTTGAAGGTTCAAAATTGTTTGGCCTCAATTTCAAAATTGTTTGAAATTGTTTGAAGGAGTCATCAGATAACCTGGATATGAACTGTTTGACCTCAATTTCGGTGGGCTTGAAGTCTGGACTCGTGCTAGCTGCTTTGAATGTTCGAAATTGTTTGAATGTTCGTAATTGTTTGAAGGTTCGAAATTGTTTGAAGGTTCGAAATTGTTTGACCTCAATTTCAAAATTGTTTGAAATTGTTTGAAGGAGTCATCAGATAACCTGGATATGAACTGTTTGACCTCAATTTCGGTGGACTTGAAGTCTGGACAGGTGCAATAGTGGTGATTACGAGTAGCAGCCACCTGTTGGACGATTGTGTGTTGAAGGAGGCGCTCATCAGTGGCACTGTCGTTGGCGTTGCCTTGGATGGCATTGAAGGGCCCCAGTGGCTCGAAGCTTGGGTACATGATCTTGTGCATGACTTCTCTCGTCTTTCTGTACTCAACTTGATTTTATGTTGCCGTTCTCCTTCCACGGGTGAGAGAGATGCCGAACGTGCTGATCCTTCTGTGCAGTGCAGACTACAGTGAAGAGGTCTCAGCCGAGATACGGTCAAATGCTTGACTCCAGGAAGAAGTTGCATTCAGAGTTATACGGGTTCACCTTGGGATGAAATCCTTGTGATGTTGTAATTTTTTGTAAGTTGGGAGTTGGTAGGTTTTTAAGTTGAAGAATTTCGGCCACTTATCTTAGTTTTGAGTTTCTAATAGTGATTGGATTACGATTCAAAGAGGGGACATTTTGTCACTGAAGCAGCTCCTTTGTGTGACATACCTCAAGCCATTTGTTTGAAGATTCAAGAGGTTGCAAAAAAAATGGAAATGAGGTAGGTAGACTCCTATGGAACTTGCAATTTGAATGAATTTTGTAATTTTTCATTCATATAATTAGTGCATATTCAGCTCAAGTCGAGCTGAATATGCACAATTGGTTGATCACGAGGTGCATATTTAGCTTGGGTAGAGCTGAATGTGCACGTGCAATTTTGAATGATGTGCATATTCAGCTCGACTCGAGCTGAATATGCACAATTGGTTGATCACGAGGTGCATATTTAGCTTGGGTAGAGCTGAATGTGCACGTGCAATTTTGAATGATGTGCATATTCAGCTCGACTCGAGCTGAATGTGCAGAGTATGATGAGCTTTGTGTGCACATTCAGCTCGACTCGAGCTGAATATGCACTTCCGGCTCATTAGTATGAGCACAAATGATTGATCGTAATGCGTACATTCAGCTAGAGAGAAGCTGAATGTGCATCTTGATTTCAGCTATGAATGCATATTCAGCTCGACTCGAGCTGAATATGCACAGTCTAATGAGCTTTCTGTGTACATTCAACTTGACTCATAATGAATATACACGTTCAGTTCACTAGTTCATGGGCGTTACATTAATATTTATCAGCACATTCAGCTTGACAAGAGCTTAATGTGCACGGTAAAACATTTGTGTGCACATTTAGCTCAAGTAAAGCAAAATGTGCAATAGAAATGATAAAAAACTTCAAACAATTGCAAGTGGTAATACAAGATTTGAAACTTCTTGATGGAACTACACCTGTGCAATTAAGTGTCGTATTGCATATTCAGCTCGACTCGAGCTAAATATGCAAAGTTAAGAAAAAATTGTAATACATTCAGTACGTATAATAAAATCTGAATTCACTTACGGACTCCATTGCAGAAATCCAATGAACGACCAAGAAGTCCTGGATCAATACTATAAACCAATAAGTATTGCGATCGAGTCCGACGACGGAGAGGAGCACGAGTTACTCAACTGCTACGAGCTTCGAGATCCAGAGAGGCATGAGGCGTGGGGGTTCGAACATATCGGTCACTCTAACAGCTTGGTGTTGACTCACAAATTTCGAGGCATGGATATGTTCTTGCACGTTTCACCGAATGAGAAGATAATCGAGTTTGACCACCACAAGAAGTTCCTCGTGGTTAAAAGTGAGACGACAACTGAAAGTAGTCTTCAGTACACGGTTCTCATCGACTGCATGACTCAAGTCTTCAGCCTTGATCCCTTTCTCGACAGTATTGAGAACTCATTATTTGAGTCAATAAAGAAGGACATCCTCAAACAGCAGGACGAAGATTACTGGAAGAGCAGCATTGGCGGGCCTCTTCGCGCTAAAGCTTTGTCGTCAAAGTTGACAAGTCTCCTTCATGCAATGGCAATGAAGGTTCTTCAAAACTCGCAGACCTCATCCGAGATGACTCCGGTGAAGGTCTCTCGTAGGACCGAGAGTGGCAATGTCAGCCAAGGCGATAACACTGGACAAAAAACTGCAGCGGCTCGAACTGGCAAGGTTAATCCGAGGAAGTCGTTGTCTACAAATCCAACGCCACCAAAGAGGCAGCGTCGATCACTTGCTCCGGAGGCTTCAACTCGAAGAGCACTAAAATCTAGTGCAAAAAACCAAGAAGTTGGTAAGCCAGACGTTGAGGCCAGCATCGTCTCTGCGATCACCGATTTGCCCCACGAGTTGCGTCCTGGAGAAGCCATTGACTACGGAAATGCATCCGAAGTGTACGAAAAGTTCTGGACAGATTGCCAGGACTGCTTCCTCTACGACCCTGACATGAAGAAGGAGTTGGATGTGCGGCAGTTATCACCAGCACCAGAGGACTGGACAATTCGGGCCTTTGAGAAGAAGGGCATGGACGTGGTAATGAATTACCTCATAAACATGCCCGATAAATCCATCAAGCAGACGCTTTGCGTGATGCCGATAACAAACGAGAAGCCTGATGGAAACTGGGAAGACATTCGAAAGGGGAAGTTCTACATCATAAATGGCCAACATAGCGTGGCGGCAAGCTTAGCGATGATGGCGGATGAATCTATTGACGAGACCACAGTGAGACACTTTCGCGTATGGAAGTGCTTTGTCGTATGGTCCGATGACAAAGAGAAGCTCCGTAAGATCTCGGCATTCTACAACCGAGTCAATCACTTGTCCGTCTTCAAGCCAACGTGGTCGACCAACATCCTATCTGCACGGTCGACATGGACTAATCTAGGTCGCCCAACACCACCACAGAAGAAGAATACCCCGGGTGGCCGTGGAGCTCCAAGAGTCAACGACAAGGCGTATAAGGTTAGCAATCCTGATTACGATTGCATATTCAGCTCGACTCGAGCTGAATATGCAAACCTTGGCGAATGCATATTCAGCTCGACTCGAGCTGAATATGCACACCCATGTCAACAATTGTTCTGTATTACTAAGATTATTGTTATGCCTCCTGCAGGAGTTCATTGAGGCCATTCAACGTCGGTTTGCCTGCATTGACGTTGCAAAGAACCAGCAGTATGCTAGTAAATCTAGTCAGGTTCCTCAGCTGACTCTCTCAAATGAGGTCAAGATTATCACGTCGCCTGATTCTACTTTCAATCTCTGGCGAAGATGTGATGGCCGCAAGTGCTGAAGTTGTTGAACCACATTTTGAACCGCAGCGGACCAAAACGGCGACTGCAGTATCCGAAGGTGGTCATCAAGACACCAACCAGTGTATTGGATAGTAATTACACGGCTTTGGAATGGATCGAGCGGCGCAAGAGGAAGAACGTCGTCCGTAGGGAGTTGCAGAAACTAAAGCCTAGTCTTGCATTTTTTGATGCAAACAAGAATTTTGTTCCTGGAAACTGGAAGCGTTTTAAGCGTGAATATCACGTCTCATCCGCAACCATGAGGGTGCTTGTCGATCAACCCGGTGAGGCATTTTTCACTGAGGCGCGACAGCTTCGGAGCAAGAACAAGTCTGCGGAGGAGCTTTCGCCGTACGCAAAAGCTTGGTTTAAGTTGTTCTTAGACAAGCGCCAACATTTTGAAGAAGCGTCCGGGTCTGCATACATCCGAAAGTACAACATCATCAATGATACGTTGGGTGTGTGGCCCGAAAACACATGGGATCCCCGCGGCGAAAAGCCTCGGCTTGGATTGATCGATTTCAGATCAGCTCCCGGGCAAGATTTAAAGCCAACATCAACGGTGGCTAACCCATTCTTCAAGGACTTCATGGAGGCATTGCGGACTGGAGGCAGCCCTGGACTGACAGACCCAGATGTCTGGCTATGGATTTGTGGGACCAAGACAGAGGAGAGGCAAATCTTCTCCATAACCGAGAAATCCCCATTTGTGGACGAATACGTGACATATAGTTCCGCATACATTCCTGATAAGTATGAGCGGCTCGATGATCTGTCGAAAGGCAACAAGTTGTCAAAAGATTCTGTGGAACTTCTTTGGCTAGTCCGTAAGCAGTTAGCTCGCTCTAACTTAGTTACAAAGGAGTATGTCTATCCGCTTCATGTTGCAAACACCAAGGTCCGCAAGTACAACGAGTTGGAGTATCGTGTAAACACTACTGAGTTCACGATGGAGTTCTACTTTCAAGTACTCAAAGAATGGTGCAAACCCGGGGACTTAGTCTTCTCTGCCTTTGGAGGCTCAAAGTTTCTTATTGCATCTATGGTAAGAATTTCTGCCGAGCTCTCCTGTTTGCATATTCAGCTTGACTCGAGCTGAATATGCAAGTGCTTCTCGATCATTAGTTCTGAGTTGCATATTCAGCTCGAGTCGAGCTGAATATGCAAGTAGTGTAGTTTCATAGAATGCAATTATATGTCGCTTGAGTTAGTTTGATTGATTGCTAGTGTCTCTGGTGTGCCTTGCAGATCGAATCTCTAGAGTGTGCCTGCATCTGCGAGACTTCTGAGAGTGATCGGTACGAAAGCAAGGCCAAGTTGGCTTTGTCTCTATGCAAAGCGGATTTCGTTGCCGACGGTTATCCAGTTGACGAGACAAAGTACCCTATTAAGCCCCCTCGTGGTAAGGGTAAGGGAAAGAGACGAGTTGATGACGACGATGATAATGAGGAAGATGATGATGAGCAACCTACTGTGGATGTTACGAGCTCAGATGTTGCGGTAGCTGAACCATCAGACCCCGCTTCTGCTCGCGTTAATGAAGGCGCATATATTGAAGCATATTGTGCGAATGATTATGAGGATCTTGCTCTTCGTCGGTCCAGTGTAATTGCAGGTGGTGCTGGTCCATCCAACAATCGGTCACAGAGTAAGGCTGATTCCTCAGATGGAAATACTGACGATGACATTGAAGTGATGGCTTCTGCGCCAACGCCCCCCCACAAGCGCCAACGAACTCCTGTGACGGTTAACTCGCCCGCGCTATCGACGTCCCCTCCCACTGCACAAGCTGATATGTCATTGAAGGTCGAGATGCTCTTAAAGAAGGTCGAGGAGCAAGAGAGGCTCAACCAAGAGTTGTCAAGACGGCAGGAAGAGCGCCAAGATGAGCTCCTTGCAGCGCAGAGAGCCGAGATGGAGCGGAACACGCAAACGATGATCGCTTCTATGTTTGCAAGGTTCGAACAGATGTTGCCACCGCAGTCCAAGCCGATAGAGCATATTTTAGGTGCAACTCCTGAGGCGGCTGCAAGACCATCGTCTCAAGGCCCTACTGTTATAGAGACGGTCTCCTCGTTTAAAGAGGCGTATGTCCAACAGTCTTTGTTGACATCGGATCCGAAGACGTCTTCTCCTCTTTCACCGCCACAAGCAATAGCCTATGTTGGAGCCGAGCGCATGGTTTCCGCCGATCCCAGTGTTCAGCCAATCAATGTGATCCCGGTGAAAGAGACTGAAGTTGCTAATGAAGTCAATACACTGAGCAACACTCAAGCATCTCCAGGACACTCTTCAGGTGGAATTCTCGATGAGAACTAGTATATCGAGTATTCTTGTTGTTGTTAATCATGTTTTCCTAATTATTTTCGTACATTAAGTTATGTTTGTAAATAATCTTGGATGTTTATTGTCCTTTTAAACCTTGGTTGAGTAAATTCGATGTTGTTTCCATTTCAAATCTCCTTAATCACTTCTCTTCGTTGTATGATGTTTTCGTCTTAATCCATTTATTTTTTCTTTATAGACTACACTTAAGTTGAATTAAATGTACTGCAGATAAATAGTAGTATATCTCTCTCTGTTTTTTTCCGTTCAGTCCTTCTCCTTAAGTCATTGTTACTTCTATTGCATATTCAGCTCGACTCGAGCTGAATATGCATTACTTTCTGTATATCATGTTGTTCTCCCTCTGTGTACATCATATTGAAATTCAAGTTGTCCTCTCCCTTGTGCATCCAATTGTTGAGTACTCATACACTGGCACAATCAGTTAGAGTCGAGCTGAATGTTAATCTTCTTTAGTATCAAGTGGCGTTGCATTTTTGAGGCATGCTTGTTCATAACCTGTAATCAAATTTGCTGAATTTCAGATGCCCTAAGCCTCGAAGTCGATTTCATAAAAGATGATGCTGGCTCTTCTCAGCATCCTCCTATGGTTGGTGCAAAGCCCATTGATGCTACTTTGGCCATCAACTCACAGGTATAACCTTAATCTCACCACTTCATGGCCAAAAAGATTGTGCTGTCTTTTGCAGTGCTTCCTTCTTCGTATAATATTATGTGCTCTATTGTTATATGATGTTTAATGTTTAGTAACATGTACCTCCACTCTTTCCCATCTGAATTCCAGGTGGTCGAGCCTCTGGAGAGCGTTCATAGCGCTGTAGTCCGTGTTCCTTGTTCAACCCCTAGAGTGGTCAAACCGTGGTTAAACATTGTGTTTGACTTGAACGGTATATTGTGTGTGTGCGAGGAATTCCGCTTGAGGTCTGCTACGCAAGCCTTCAATGCATGTTCTCTACCACACTCGGTAAAAGTTCCAGCCAAGGTCGGCCCAAAGCTAGTGTATGTTCGTCCAGGCTGCAAGGCATTTTTGGACGCTGTTTCCAAGTTTGCATCGATATCGGTCTGGAGTTCGATGAAATTGAACACCACTAGTAGCATCGTCAATTACCTCTTCCCAAAAGCGGCCTCACCAAAAGTCATATTTGGGCAAGAGCATTGTAGGAGAGTCGTAACTGCTGTGATCCATAATGTACCTCAATATCTGAAAGTTAAGAACTCAGATAAGGAGGTATTTCTGAAGACGTTGTCGAAAGTCCTATTTACTGAAAAGGGTGTCTCCTTTACGAAGGAGAATACCATCATCATAGATGACAGTCCGTACAAGCACGTCCTTAATGATCCGGAGAATGTTCTTCTTGCGGATACCTGGTCCTACAAAGAGGATGGATGGAACGATAAGTTCCTTCTAAATGTCTTGCTTCCATGGCTCCAAAAGCTCCACAGTAGTGCAGAGTTAGGGCTGCAATCTTTTCGGCGTGGGAATCCCTTTGGTCGTCCAACAATTTGCTCGGATCCATATAGCTTAGAGTACATGGAATTAACGCACGCGATTATGATATCTGATGGGCTCTCAAATTAGAAGTTCTCTGGTATCAATCATAAATGTGTTGATGTATTATACTATACATATCTTATAAGTCAAGTGGCAGTTGCCAGTTCTTTGATATTTGTTTGTAATTTTCCGTTTGTAAATTGTTGGATTTGTAAGTTTTTGTTTTCTCTTTGCTTCCATGTTTGAAAAAGAGCCATTAATCATTTTTTCATGTAAACTGTTGTATTGCCACCGTGGATTCTGTTTTGAAGTCAGAAGATTGTGGATATCGAATTCAACGTAAACATAATGATTTGTACTCCCGCGGAGCAGCTGATTATTCGATGGACTCTTCGATGGCTCCAGTTGAAGAAGATGAAGTCAACAGCCCCCCACCTAAAATTTGCATTCGAAAGGTTGCCTCCCGTTCTATTCTTCAACCTCGTCAAATTTTGGGGTCCCCCGGTGTTGATGGGATTTGTGGGAAAGGTGACCAAGTGCTTGTTCCCGGACGTGAGGAATCATTGTCTCTTCCCCCGCATAGCATGGTATTCCCCCCCTCCCCTTCTCTGTATTTGTCCTAGGTCTTTTTTGGCAATGTGCACATTCAGCTCGAATAGAGCTAAATGTGCACAAGTTTCATTTTAACTCTCTTTGTCCCTACGTCGTAGGATCACGCACTTCAAACTCTTGCTGGTGTAATTCAACCACCTACGACGGTGCCATCAGAGAAAATGCCCTCAATTCCTACTACGTGTTGGCCTGTTGCAACGGTCGGAAATGATGAGAACAAGCTCCAATCTCTAAGTGGGAAAACGCATTCTAATATTGAGGTTGGTCTTATTTTTTGTTATTGTTTAGTATGTGTTGTATCTTCAGTTGAATACTCATCACTGTTTTGATTTTGCATGTTTCACGAACACCTAAATTGGACATAATTATTTGAATGGATTCCACATCATGGTGTTTGTGTTTTTTTGACATGTGTGGCTACATATTCAGCTTGGTTTAAGCTGATTTTTGTGGTCTCTTTTGCTAGGTGCTTCAACCGACTATTGAGCGTCAAAGTGCTTCCCCAAAGCATGGTTTAAACCAAAACTCAAAGCGTCACTCTCGCCGTCGCCACTCACTTCCTGTGCCTATTGTTACTTGGAACCAACGAATGCAACGCCAACGACTGCAAGAACATATACGGGCTAGTCAAATGCCATATACCGGTTACAGCCGCAAAGATGAACTTCAGAGGGGTAGAGATGAGCTGAGGAAATCTAATTCTGGTGACGTGGAGAAGAACAAGTAGATTTATGATCTGAGTGGTACAAGTGCACATTCAGCTTGGCTATACCAGAATGTGCATTGACTAGGAATTAATGTGTATGTTTTTGGTCGTAGTAGAAGCCTTTTTTTGCATGGAAAGGATGATGCATGTTTTGTATATGGATTACTTCTATCATATAATAAATATAGTCTGCAATTAAAGATATTATTTCATTTGATTCTCCAATTTGGGTACTGTTTGCCCATACATCTTCATATTATCTTACAAAAATGGTGTTGTACTTCTATTCTAATCATATTTTGCTTCATCACTACGGTAAAATATTTGGATTACTCAAGAGCGTGTACCTCCTAAATCCCTGGAAATCTCCCAATATAATGAATATGGTGTTACTAGCTAGCGAGGGAGAGGAGCAGGACCAGCTAGCGAGGAAGAGGAATGGGCCAGCTAAGACGAGGAAGCACTATAAGAAACCCGTGTTTTTTGTGACAGGGCAACTTGTGAGCCAAATAAACCGCCCCTAATGGGTGGCTTATCTTGAACACAAGACCCTACATATGGGATGCAGCCCCTTGTGCAAACATACTTTAACCATTCATACAAGCATGATGACCCAAGGCGTGGTCACTTAAGTGGGTTCGTTAATAATTAGTGATGTGATGGCTGAATTCAGCCTTAGGTTGAATCCAACCTTTAGACAAGCGTAAATTCCGCCTCAAAGCTTTGTTTCCAATGTTTTAAAGCTCCATTAGGTTCAATTTTGCCTTGTGAACTTGATTAGCACCTTAACCACCAATTCCAGGCCCAAGTGCGACCCTAACAGCAGCAACCAGCAGACAGGCTCCTCTTTTTATGTTAAAAGTTTAATTCTTCATTATCTTCGTGATTATGACTCCGTTTTTTACGTTTGTTTTTTGAATTCTTATTAGTTTTTCTTGCTTAACACGATGGCAGCCTTCAATTGATCATTTGACTCGACCCTGGACCTCCCAGCCAGCGACCAGCAGTGCACCTTCAACATATGACTTTATTCAAGATCATGCACCACATTCCTACGCATGTATCACATTCATTCACACAAGAATCCACCCCAGCCTTACTCAGAGTGAGCCTCCAGCTGTGTTCACTTACTAATGGCGCTCTAATCGGTTATTTAGTTGAATATATAGCAAACCCTAATTCTACCGAAAAATTTGCAGCGCTTCCGCGTGGTTTTTGTATTTAGAAAATTAGGATTCAAGTCATACACATGGAATTGAAGAGGTTCGAGGGAGAAAAGAAAAGGGGCTCCCTGATTTAATTCGGTTCATGCTCCATCCTTAGCCTTCGACTTGCTTTGTCAACTCGTGATCTTGCTCCTCTTGTTTAGCTCGTGATCTTGCTCCTCTTGTTCAGCTCGTGATCTTGCTCCTCTTGTTGGTGCTCTTCACTCCGCAGCCCGTATCTTCGTTGTCACAGCTCCGATCCGCGCGTTCTTGAGCTTGTTGGAAAGCCAACGTTCTAATCTATCTACTCCTAAAATCTTAGCTCAATTGGACAAGAACTCCACTACTGACGAGGGAAAACCTGAGGCCGTATGAGATCCGCCACCGATCCTCCAGCTGGTCGTCCTCACTCCGCCGCCCGTATCTTCGTCGTCACAGCTTCGATCCGCACGTTCTTGAGCTTGTTGAAAAGCCAACGTTCTAATCTATCTACTCCTAAAATCTTAGCTCGATTGGACAAGAACTCCGCTACTGACGAGGGAAAACCTGAGGCCGTACGAGATCCGCCACCGATCCTCCAGCTGGTCGTCCTCACTCCGCCGCCCGTATCTTCGTCGTCACAGCTCCGATCTGCACGTTCTTGAGCTTGTTAAAAAGCCAACGTTCTAATCTATCTACTCCTGAAATCTTAGCTTGATTGGACTAGAACTCCGCTACTGACGAGGGAAAACCTGAGGCCGTACGAGATCCGCCACCGATCCTCCAGCTGGTCGTCCTCACTCCGCCGCCCGTATCTTCGTCGTCACAGCTCCGATCCGCACGTTCTTGAGCTTGTTGGAAAGCCAACGTTCTAATCTATCTACTCTCCTATTTTTGCAACGATTGAATCAAATTCCAGCCCACACGAAGGGGGAAGTCTGAACCCTACCTCTCTCTCTCCTTCCACACACCTCTCTCACTCCCACCTCCCACACTTCGAATGAGCGCCCTCCAAGGGGGTAATTCCAAGGCCCTTGCTCCCTTCTTTGTTCCCAAGGTCGTTCCCTTCGTCGTTCATAGCCGCCATTTTGGGTGGGCACATTAATGGTCACACTAAACAATAGTAACTAAAAAGCTAATAAATCACTAGCCACCCTTGCATTCAACACAAGTGGGTGTCCCACTAACCAAGGAATATCTAAATCTAAACTTTGACTCCATGCCACATGTGTGTGCATGATCTCAATAAGTGAGCTATTAGCTAGTTTTCAAAGGTGCAAAAATCTAATTTAACCTACCTAAATTGAATTCCCCTTGCTTGGGGTAATTCCTAATTTACTTAGTGATTGATGAGGATTCTTTTCCACTTCTTTTTGGACCCTTTTGACTGTTTTTTTTAAGGGCTTTTAACGCCCCATTCTTTTTTCTTTTCTCCTCACCATCCTCCTTCTTCTTCTCCCATTTTTTTGGTTTCGTGATTTCTTCATCGTGACCGAATACGGTCTACAACTCGATAGGAGGTAAATTCTTCTCCACCACTACTCATTTTAATTCTTTTCTAATTTTCTTTTGTCTTTTTTCCCTTCTCTCTTTGCATTTCTTTTCTGGTTTATTCCCTTTTTTTTCTTCCTTTTTGACTAACTACATAAATTCTGCGATTGCCCATAAATGGCTCCTCTTTTAGTGAGGGGAAAGGCCACTTGGCCATTTTAATCAAAAAACCACGAGCTAGTCCATGGGATAACCCATTTTCACCACTCATTAGCCTTAATGGACCCGATGTGAGGTCCATTCATCACCGTAAGCCGTTTTTGCGGCTCACACAACTAACGTGCAATTATGTTTTGTGCAGCATCCGGCACGTCAACGTTGACGTCCAAAAAAATCCGTTATAATTGACATGCGAAAAACATGCCAAAATCTCAAAAAACAAGCCCACGTTTTTTAAAACGTCACAAAAACTTGGGGGTTGAAGGTGTTAAAAATCTGCCATGTGGCTGCCACGTCGCGTCCACGTCATCGCCACATGGACGGGCAGTGCCACATCCCCAAATTTTTCATCGGGGCCCTTGGTAATGTGGCCTATGATGTGGCGCATGACGTGGCATACGATTGTGACTAGGCTTGCATACGTGGACCCGCCATTTTCTGACGTGGCACCTTTAAAATATGACGTGTCACTTTTAAAAATATGACGTGGCATATCCAATCAGCATAGTTTAATGCATAATTAATTGTGGACAGTGTAAATTGGGACGTCATTTCTAACACGGTATGTTTTTTGTGACGTTCGTTATGACGTTTTCTGTGGCGTTCGTTGAGATGGAGGTCACCAAAAGCAAGCACCAGGTCAGCAAAAGCAAGTGCCATGTCACCAAAAAGAAGCGCCATGTCACCAAAAAGAAGCGCCATGTCATCAAAAAGTACCGTAACACAAAAAGTTTCAAGGGTAATTCAAATTCATCCAAATAGATGGATGAAAGTGAATCACTCTTGATTCAAGTGTGATGAGATAGGAGAGAAGGCCTTACATATATATACAATGGGATGCACAAGTGGTGACAATCCATATGGGATTTTTGGATTTGTCATGGTGTTAGCCTCGTGTTAGCATAAACATTAAAATGTCACAGTAGACGTCCATCCAGACGTCTGTTCCAACATCATCTTTGCCTACGTGGCAGCTGATTTCAACCTTGCCTACGTGGCACAAACATTTTAAAAAGAATCCAATTTCTACCTTGCCTACGTGGCTCAAACATGTTTTTTGTGATGTCAGTAACGACATCCACGTTTTTTGTGACGTCAGTAACGACATCCAGGTTTTTATTTTTGTAGGGGTCAGCCCATCTCTACTGTATTTTAACCACTGGGCAGTGTTTTACGAGAGGTTGCAGTAACAATCTCGAAGTTACTCATAGTGAAACTAAAACCCCCTTGCCGACGTGGCACTGTCACCTTTTTGAGGACGTTGTCTAAAACATGACTATGTTCACTAGGATGTCCCGCAAAACAAATACGTTTATGCTAACATCTCTACGTTTTTCCTGCATTTTTTCCATGTTTGGTGCAACATCCACGAGAATCCGAGAGCCCAAGGCTCGGCCCGTTCGCAAAAACATGTTTTGAAAAACACACTTGATCACAGCTAACGTCACAAAAATCACGGGTTTCTTATAGTGAAGAAGAGCCGGCAACGATCTTCCAGGCTCAAATTAGCATGGCTCTCTCTGTGGTAAGAGATATCTCTCCTACTATTCCTAAGGACTCTCTTGAACTCACGGAGCTCAGGGAAGATCTTCTCCGCATGGATTGTCTCCTTCTGCTTGATTTCTGTTGGAGATTTTGTATCGAGTCCACGGTGCAAGAGATGCATCAAGAGCCCTTACCGGAGCCAGAGGGAGATGGTATCCACGCTTGTCCCGAAAGGTGGACCATGGGGAGGTGGCAGGAGGTGTACGGGTTTCCACGCCAGGGCGCGGGATGGACGAGTTAAAGAAGAAGGAGTATGCCAAGGGGAGGTTCGGTCCCAAGGATGCCAAGAATGGCTACGCATTGCAAGATTGCTTGGACCCCCGTGCCAAGCAGGTCTTCTCTTTCCTTGTACCTATCTTACATCGTGAGAGATCCAACCGGGTCACCATCACCCTTGCTAACACGTTGTATGGAGCATACTTGGGGGAGAGGATAGTCAACTAGGCCATCATCGTGAAGGATGTGGTACTAAGGTTGACCAAGAGTGTGAGGAGCACTAGGCATTCTCCCATCTGTCCATTCTTAATCCATCTCTATCACCACTTCAAGGAGACCACCCCGGATGAAGACGTTGTGTATGGAACCCATTTCATGTTGAGGAAGTTCGAGGGAACTGAGTCGGAGCACGAGCCATGATCGGAGGGAGGGAGCAGCGCATCTCAGTCAGAAGAGGAGGCACCACCACCTCCCAAGCAACAGAGGCAGCACCAAGGTGGAGCTCCTTCCACACGGACCCGCACTGCTATTCGAGCAGCAACCACCGGTTCAGCTCTACTTGGAGGTAAGACTTACAAGGCCTCTGAATTGGTAGAGGCTCTCCAGGGGTATGTGGACGACGTGGAGAAGACGTTGGGGCAGGTGAGTGGCTTGGTGGGCAGTCCACCTAGCCATGGATTGGTGGCAGCAGTCAAAGAGAAGATGGGAGGTGCTAGTGACTTGTGCATAATGGAGCAGAAGGTGGACCGGCTCAACCTTGACATAGCCAAGGTGAAGAGTCGGACGTTGGAGGCAGAGAAGGGTTGGAAGGAGGCATGTCTCCAAGCCAATGCCTCAGCATCAACGTTATAGTAGGTGGAGGAGGCCTTGCACTTTCCAGCGGATGCAGTGTTCAAGGCCAAGATGTTCGATGCCAAGTTGGAGAGAGATGGCCATATCTCCAGCAAGAGGGTAATTGCTTTCATGGTGGAGCAAACGGTGAAGTTGGAGACAACTTATGCGAACATGAGGATGTTGGTGAGTAACCTCACCCACATCCTGCCCCAGATCATGGAGGAAGCTGATGGCGCGGGCGAGGATGATGATTCTGGTTCGGAGGCTGATTTGGAGAGGCAAGACTCGGGTGACCAAGGCCTTCCAAAGGAGAAGGGTGTGATTGATCTGAATAGCCCGGTTTTGCCCTCACGGACTCCTCTTGTGGGAGTCATTGCTTGCCATTCCCCTCCAGATATCACCACACAGGTTCAGAGCGTGAGGAAGGAGCGTACGAGTGCCACGATGGAGCCTCCGCGCAGGGCTCTTCCTCGCCAGTTTTTCCTTGGAGACCCCAATCGCACCACATCGACCGTTGCCCTTTTGCAGGGTATGTCTCCTTTTTAGAAGACCACTAGTGAGAGTTCAACTTACTTGCACCTTCCAAAACGGACTGAGGGCAAGTTGGGACTGTGGGATTCCGTTCCCACATGGTGCCGGAAGTTAACCCTAAGTTCCGGCCAAAACACAAAAACTTAATAATTAATTATGATAGAGTGTGCCAGGATACATCCAATAGTCTTCAGGTAGGAATAAAGTCGGATCAACCTGACTGCCAACCCTAATTAAGCCTAAAGATGTTAAAAGCGGAACCGGAGCAGTTACCGGGATTCCGGGGCAGTCAGTTATCCGGAACCGTCAGCCGGAACTGTCCCCATCAACCGCCATCATGATGCCGTACTAACGGCGAGACTACTTAAGGTTGGGGTTTGGAGGGATACCCTTTCTTCTCACTTTGTCTTCCCGTGCCGCGGCTTGTTCTTTCTTTTGCTCTCGCTTTTCCTCTCGCTCTTACGATTTTCCGAACCGCTTGCCGTCAGGGTTTGGAGAATCAGACAGTTAGAACGGACGTGTGTCCGTTAGGGAGGGCTTTTGTGAAGACATTGCGTGCAGGGACAACCTCGAGAGATAGTGAGGTGCAGGGTTGTCTATCGTGACATTGTGACAATGACGTGCCGTCATGACGTGACATGTCGTGACGGACCCTCTCGTCACGACACAATAGAGTCAACCTAGGGTCAAAGATGAACTTTACCCCTACATATGGTACATATGTTACCTTGGCGTCGACGTGGCTGTCCTATGTGGCATTGACATCCTACGTGTATCTCACCACTTTTACCCTTTGCTGCTGTGAGTCGCAAAAACGGCTCACGGTGATGAATGGACCTTACGTCGGGTCCATTAAAGCTAATGAGTGGTGAAAATGGGTTATCCCATGGACTAGCTCGTGGTTTTTTGATTAAAATGGCCAAGTGGCCTTTCCCCTCACTAAAAGAGGAGCCATTCATGGGCAACCGCAGAATTTATGTAGTTAGCCAAAAAGGAAGAAAAAAAAGGGAATAAACCAGAAAAGAAAAGCAAAGAGAGAAGGGAAAAAGACAAAGGAAATTAGAAAAGAATTAAAATGAGTAGTGGTGGAGAAGAATTTACCTCCTATCGAGTTGTAGACCGTATTCGGTCACGATGAAGAAATCACGAAACCAAAAAAATGGGAGAAGGAGAAGGAGGATGGTGAGGAGAAAAAAAAAAAGAATGGGGCGTTAAAAGCCCTTAAAAAAAAATAGTCAAAAGGGTCCAAAAAGAAGTGGAAAAAAACCCTCACCAATCACTAAGTAAATTAGGAATTCCCCCAAGCAAGGGAAATTCAAGCTAGGTAGAGTTAGATTTTTTTGCATCCTTGAATTTAGCTTAATAGCTCACTAATTGAGATCATGCGCACACATGTGGCATGGAGTCAAAGTTTAGATTTAGATATTCCTTGGTTAGTGGGACGCCCACTTGTGTTAAATGCAAGGGTGGCTAGTGATTTATTAGCTTTTTAGTTACTAGTTGTTTAGTGTGATCATTAATGTGCCCACCCAAAATGGCGGCTGTGAACGACGAAGGGAACGACCTTGGGAACAAAGAAGGGAGCAAGGGCCTTGGGGTTACCCCCTTGGAGGGCGCTCATTCGAAGTGTGGGAGGTAGGAGTTAGAGAGGTGTGTGGTAGGAGCTAGGAAACCGAGAGAGGTGTGTGGAAGGAGAGAGAGAGGTAGGGGTTCAGATTTCCCCTTCCTGTGGGCTGGAATTTCATTCAATCGTTGCGAAAATAGGAGAGTAGATTGATTAAAACGTTGGCTTTCTAACAAGCTCAAGAAAGTGCGGATTGGAGCTGTGACGACGAAGATACGGGCGGCGGAGTGAGGACGACCAGCTGGAGGATCGGTGGCGGATCTCGTACGGCCTCAGGTTTTCCCTCGTCAGTAGCGGAGTTCTTGTCCAATCAAGCTAAGATTTTAGGAGTAGATAGATTAGAACGTTGGCTTTTCAACAAGCTCAAGAACGTGCGGATCGAAGCTGTGACGACGAAGATACGGGCGGCGGAGTGAGGACGACCAGCTGGAGGATCGGTGGCGGATCTCATACGGCCTCAGGTTTTCCCTCGTCAGTAGTGGAGTTCTTGTCCAATCGAGCTAAGATTTTAAGAGTAGATAGATTAGAACGTTGGCTTTCCAACAAGCTCAAGAACGTGCGGATCGGAGCTGTGACGACGAAGATACGGGCTACGGAGTGAAGAGCACCAACAAGAGGAGCAAGATCACGAGCTGAACAAGAGGAGCAAGATCACGAGCTAAACAAGAGGAGCAAGATCACGAGTTGACAAAGCAAGTCGAAGGCTAAGGATGGAGGGTGAACCGAATTAAATCAGGGAGCCCCTTTTCTTTTCTCCCTCGAACCTCTTCAATTCCATGTGTATGACTTGAACCCTAATTTTCTAAATACAAAAACCACGCGGAAGCGCTGCCAATTTTTCGGTAGAATTAGGGTTTGCTATATATTCAACTAAATAACCGATTAGAGCGCCATTAGTAAGTGAACACAGCTGGAGGCTCACTCTTAGTAAGGCTGGGGTGGATTCTTGTGTGAATGAATGTGATACATGCATAGGAATGTGGTGCATGATCTTGAATAAAGTCATATGTTGAAGGTGCACTGCTGGTCGCTGGCTGGGAGGTCCAGGGTCGAGTCAAATGATCAATTGAAGGCTGCCATCGTGTTAAGCAAGAAAAACTAATAAGAATTCAAAAAACAAACGTAAAAAACGGAGTCATAATCACGAAGATAATGAAGAATTAAACTTTTAACATAAAAAGAGGAGCCTGTCTGCTGGTTGCTGCTGTTAGGGTCGCACTTGGGCCTGGAATTGGTGGTTAAGGTGCTAATCAAGTTCACAAGGCAAAATTGAACCTAATGGAGCTTTAAAACATTGGAAACAAAGCTTTGAGGCGGAATTTACGCTTGTCTAAAGGTTGGATTCAACCTAAGGCTGAATTCAGCCATCACATCACTAATTATTAACGAACCCACTTAAGTGACCACGCCTTGGGTCATCATGCTTGTATGAATGGTTAAAGTATGTTTGCACAAGGGGCTGCATCCCATATGTAGGGTCTTGTGTTCAAGATAAGCCACCCATTAGGGGCGGTTTATTTGGCTCACAGCTGTGTTGTATGAACCTTTGAGTAAAAATCAATTAAGTTGGGGGGTTTTTCAGAGGGAGCGGTTTAGAAGCGGACTGCACGCGGACATGCGATGATCGTCCGCGGACATGCCGCGGGCTGCCTGCGGACACTGCCGCGGACTGGCTGCGGATACGCAGCGGACTGGATGGGAACCTGTAGACTGGTTGCGGACACTGCTGCGGACTGGCTGCGGCTACGCAGGTGATTAACTTGGACCCGCGGACCGAGTGCAGACCCGCGGACGCTGCTGCGGACTAGCTGCGGCTACGCATGTGATTAACTTGGACCCGCGGACTGAGTGCAGACCCGCGGACTGGCTGCGGATACGTAGCGAACTGGATGTGTACCCGCGGACTGGCTGCAAACGCTGTTGCGGACTGATTGCGGACTGGCTGCAGACACTGCCGCGGACTGGCCGCGGATACGTAGCGGACAGGATGTGGACCCGCGGACTGGCTGCGGATACGCAGCGAACTGGATGGGAACCCGCGGACTGGCTGCGGACGCTAGTGCGGACTGGCCGCGGACTGGCCGCGAACACTGCCGCGGATACATAGCGGACTGGATGTGGACCCACGGACTGGCTGCGGATACGCAACGGACTAGATGGGGACTCGCGGATTGAGTGCAGACCCGCGGACTGGCTGCAGACGCTGCTGCGGACTGTTCGCGGACTGGCTGCAGACGCTGCTGCGGACTGTTCGCGGACTGGCTGCGGATACACCACGGACTGGCTGCGGACACTTCTGCGGACTGATTGCGGTCATTGCCGCGGACTGATTACAGACTCGCACCGGCCTGTGTGGGGGCGCCAATGCTACGCGGATTGGGAGTGGGGGAGCACGGATAGGTAGTTAGGATATTTTTTAATTTTGTTATTCCATTTTTATTTCTGAAGATACAAAGGGCGGGATTGGGAGACCAAATCAAAACAATTTGTACAAAGTTGTTCTTCATTCAAAATTACAAGGAAGTCCAAAAATGCATTCTCTTCTTACAAATAACCGAATACAAATTAGACAGCACTTCACAACATAGAGAAGATGCTACATATCCTACAGTATCTAAGGACTATGAAATCACAATATACTATATACTACTCATTTCGGAAGAAATCCCATGGTGTAGCTAGGTTGTAGGGCGGTCCTTTCAACAAGTCTACTACATGCGTGACGGTTGATCTCTCTAGTGGATCGGATTTCAACAACTCGTCCATGGCTTGCTCAAATCGCTTGGACAATGAACTTGGATCTTTGTTATTTTGGAACAAGCTTGAAGAGCAATCGCGGTTGTAGATCCTCCTTGCCAAGTACCCCACTGCATACGCCTCAGATCTATGGTTGTGCTTATGCTTTATTCCCATTCTCCTTGGTGACGTTGGTGTTCCGGGCTTCCCATACACAGGATAGCTCGGGGGCAACATGACGATACTTAGCTCAGAAAGCACCTAGCTCTGTACTAGAGGGTCGGCCGTAGTTTGACATCTTGTCTTCGCCATCCCATGATGCCATTCCCCAATCACACACCCCGATGTATACTACATCTTTTTTCTCTGGTGGAAAATGAAGCATAACATTGTTGGGGCTCAAGTTATTGTGCAATAGGCTCTGGGAATGTATCACATCCATGATGCACAGTAGTACCCATGCTAAATAGGCCCGATTCTTACGATACACGCATAGTTCTGTACGAGCCTCAAGGTCGATTCCAGCTGTTTTAAGAATATCATCTTCGTGTTCCTCGTCATATTTTGAATCGATCTTCCAACTGGATGCTAGTGAGCCACCGTTCCACCATAGAATATACGACTCGTATGTTCTTCTATCCAGGTACTGGATTTTGATAACCCCTGCATGGTCCACTGGACACGCTAGCGCCTTAATTGAACGTTTCTCCCGGTTTTTTTCACGACTACCCTCCTTCATTGTTTTCCCCGCAAACTCCATGTCTGCTGGAATGCAACTTACACCGTCAATACTCACACGACGGACAACTCCAAAGCCTCTTTCATAATTTCTAGTATCCAACGCCTTTACCTCCGCATGCATTGGAAGCCACACTACACCTTCACGACCTCTACTCGCAACCCGCGCAACCAAATCTTGATGAATCCAAGGAATAGCTAGGTTTGATCTCCCTTTCGGCTTGATTGCTTCTACCCCCTCTTTCAGTCTCTCAAACAATAACTTCACATCCATTGTTTGTTCGCTTACATCTTCCCTATAATAGACATCCCAAATAGTCTTCACGGGGTTGTGAATAGCTTGTTTGGCAAAGTTTATGGGCAATGTGTCCATTGAATGTCTCATTTTATCTTCGCGAAATTTTTCTTCATTGGCAATATTTCGGATAATGAGTATCAATCTTGCCTCCATAGCTTCTAGTCCTGTAGCGCCGTTACACAAGTACCGTTTCTCCAACTTGGATAGATCTTTCTCTATCATCCAAAATAATATATCTGCTACAACCCTGAACTTAAATTCCTTGCTCATTGCATCCAAATGGCTTGTCCTTGCTCTTTTCTTGTAGGGCTCTCAGTCCTCTGAAAAGCTGGCCGTTTACCCCGCCCTCGTCCCGTTCCAACTGAAGGTTCGCTTGGAACCAAGGAATTTGTTGCAGATGGTACCTCATCATGTTGAACAATCCTCAGTGATGGCTCTCCTACTGCGGGCTCACCACTTGATCCGTCTGAACTGCGAGCTCCCGGGTGTCGAAATCCGCTTAAACTTTGTGATCCTCGGGACCGCCCTCCTTCAGTGGTCCCCCGCGCTGATCCTCGTAGAACCCCTCGAGATCCTACTATGCCTCGTGAATGTGATTGCGACCCACGAGAATTATTTCGTCCAAGTGCATGAAATTCTTGGTGCAGTTGCTCCATGCTGTGCCTGCGACCCCTGTCACTTCGCCCACTTCCACTACCTTGTCCTCTCGCCAACATACCACCGCTCACATGGTCGGCTGCAGCAGTGGTTGATTAAATTTTCACCTGATTAGCCTCGTGGAGTTGCATGTCTGTATCTTGTAATGCACCCTGCTATCGGCCATTCCTGTAAAGTAGTTAACCGGTCACTTAAACCGGTCACTTAAAGTGCAGTGCAAAAGTGAGTGAGTAGGGAAAAAAATGACAAGGGTTCCCCCCGCATTCGTCTCTCCCAACTCCTATACCCTCGAAACCCGTGCAATGGTGCTCGCGCAACAAGGTCTCGGGTTCCTATTGGGCAAGGAAATGGAGGGAAAAAAGTGAGGACGTCAATGGCCTATCCGCCTTTATATAGGCTGCAAGGGGTCGGGAACATTGCGGATAGGGTTGAAAACCTAGAGAACCGCGCGGTCGGGGAGCGGACTGGTCGTGTACGGGGAGCGGACAGCCCGCGGACTGGGAGTGGACGGGGCGCGGACTGGATGCGGACAAGGCGCGGATTAGGTTCGAAGAGCCCGCGGACTACCCGCGGACAGGGCGCGGATTAGGTTGGAAGAGCCCGCGGACTGCCAACGGATTGCTCGCGGACTGCAACACATTGCCCGCGGACTGCCCGTGGACGGGGTGTGGGATTCCGTTCCCACATGGTGCCGGACGTTAACCGTAAGTTCCGGCCAAAATACAAAAACTTAGTAATTTATTATGATAGATTGTGCCAGGATACAACCAATAGTCTTCAGGTAGGAATAAAGTCGGATCAACCTAACTGCCAACCCTAATTAAGCCTAAAGATGTTAAAAGCGGAACCGGAGCAGTTACCGGGATTCCGGGGCAGTCAGTTATCCGGAACCGTCAGCCGGAACTGTCCCCATCAACCGCCATCATGATGCCGTACTAACGGCGAGACTACTTAAGGTTGGGGTTTGGACGGATACTCTTTCATCTCACTCTGTCTTCCCACGGCTCGGCTTGTTCATTCTCTTGCTATCGCTCTTCCTCTTGCTCTTACGATTTTCCGAACCGCTTGCCGTTAGGGTTTGGATAATCGGACAGTTAGAACGGACGTGTGTCCGTTAGGGAGGGTTTGTGTGAGGACGGTGCGTGCAAGGACAACCTCGAGAGATAGTGAGGTAATAGTCTGACTCCATGAAGTCTGTACCGATGGCCGAGAAGAAGAAGATGGACAGAGACGGGCGCGGCCAGAGAGACGAGGAGACGGCACTTGCACTCCCCCCTTAACCCGCGTCCTACCGGAAATACCAGAAGACCCGGAGGAACTTGGTATGCTAAAGAACAGCCTGAAGTATATGGGTTGTGAAGGTTGGCTCGAGGTTCCGTGGGGCATCCGAGAGGAGGTCTACGTCCGGGAGCTTGTCGGGACGCCGGACGAGAAGTACAAGGGGCTGATGAGAGCCCATCCGGAGATCTGGGGAGTCTCGGAGTGGTCTCAGGCCTACGACTTCCGGGCTGGCCGCACCAAGGTAGTAGAACGGCGGGACGAGTTCTTAGTAGAGGAGTTCAGAGAACCGGTAGACCCGAAGGATGGCTTCAACCTCCAAGATCTTCAGCACCAGGATGCCCTGCTCGTGCTAGGGTTTTTAAACCCTATATTCCATCCGGAAAAGCCGAAACGGGTGGTGGCGAAGTGGGCTTGCACTTTCCTCGGAGCACTCCGGGGAAAGATCGTCGTCGACTGGGGAACATTGATGACCGACCTAATCAACCGGTTGGTCGCCAATCTCCAGAAGGTGAACAAATCGACAACACCGCTGGCCTTGTACGTGGTGCACCTTTATGCGCAGCACCAACAACTCACCCCGGCGGAAATCCGGCAGTACGACGAAATGCTCAACTTCCAGAGGTATGGAGGGGATGAGTCGGAGGAAGAGGAGTCCGAAGAAAAGGAGATGGTGCCGGAAGCAACAACCACGGGGACTCCGGAGGGCAGGAAGGCTCCCAAGAGACCTCGGGGGAAGGAGCCCGAGGCGGAGAGTCCGGAATTACGCAGCTCCTTGGCATCATCCGAAAAAGACGAGTCCGGACCGTCGGAGGGGACCAGCCGGAAGAGGAGGAAGGTCGAAAAGAGCGACTCCAGGGGCCAGCTCAAACTAATGGATGAGCTCACCCGGGATATTGGCTGGAGAGTTGGGCTCCTTAAGGAGACCAACTACATCATCACCACCAGCGTGGAACAGATGTTCCGAAGCCTGGACGTCGACCGGCTGGAGGACGCTATCACTTGGGTGGAGGAGCTCCGAAACCGGGAGACGGATGCGAAGGCGCTGCATATCCAACTCTCCTCCGTATACAAGGCCAGTACGGAAATGGAGAAGAAGATGAAGCGGTACCTGGCCGAAGCAGCCCTGGCGGTGACGGCCCGGAAGGAGGCCGAGGCGAAAGCCCTTGCCTCCGCAGCGGCCCTGACGGAGGTCCGGGCGCCCTTGCAAATTCCGGTCGACGTGGTCAACCGGAGTCAGCTCTTCACCGAATTGGTGGAGAAAAAGGAGAAGTTCACCAAGGCCAACATCATCCGGTTTCTCCTAGACCAAGCGGAGAAGATGGGCCGGACCTGCGACCAAATGAAGATGTTGGTGGACAACATCACCGTGGAGCCACCGGAAGACCTAGCAGCCCCTGGGCCGGACAGCACCACGACGCCTGTACGGTCCACAGCCTCTCCAGGACCTCCGGTAAACTCCACCCCAGCTCCGGGCACGTCAGCAAATCCGGAGTCGCTGGACACTCTATCACCCCGAACGCCAGCGGAGGGCATCGTACTTCCCAACCCGAGTACGAGCGAGATCCTGAAGACCCTTCCGGAGTTTCTGTTGCCTCACAACATGCGCCTGCCAGACCCTCTGGCGGAAGACGGCATCCCTGTCCCACCAAGGTCCGTCTCTCGGAGGTTGGCATCTGGACCAAGGAGTCCTTCCGGAAGCTACAGGGACTTGGTCCAAGAGACCAAGTCAGCTTCGGCGACGGAAACACTAGCACCCCCGGTCCCGGAAGGATCACTAGAACAGCCCCCTCCACCGTCGGACGCCAGTATTTCGGTGGTGGATGCCCCTCCAACAGCAGGACCACCAACCCAGAAGACCGATCTTTCACCTGCAACGTCCAAAAAGGCGAAGGGCAAGGCGCGCATTCCAGTGGAGATTTCACCCTCCCGCCGGAGTGGGAGAAATCGGGGTCCCGGTGCTCCTACTTAGGGTTAAACTAGGTTGTAGGTTTCTTTTTGTTTATTTCTTTTTCTCAGGATTAGAGTCCGGATCAACAGCGACTAACGATGGGGCCCTAAGTGCACCTGGCAGCTACTGGAATCAATAGCCAGGTTTTCTTAGAGAAGGAAGTCCTGAGTCTAGGAACTGTTCCGAGATTTTAGGATCTGAGATCCGATCTGGGACTTTTCCGAATTTCTCGGATCTTTTAGATAAGATCTAGCGGATTTCCTGTAGTCATAGGTAGAAGGAAATCTAAATTTGGGGAATTCAGAGAGTACTTAGTAGGAGGTTTTGGGAAAACCTTCATCTTGTTCATTTCACTCGGAAATATACGTTATCTTTTTCACTAGATTTGCTACCTTGTGTTATTGTGATACGTGTTAATCCTATGAGTGACAGATCCATTCTTGAGGGTGTGGTTGTGTGAGGAATTCTTCCGGACTAGGGTAACTCACTTGTTTTGCCGGAGGGGGAAGTTATCGAGGGTAGTATTAGGAGATCGCCCGGGAGAGCTGGAGAGAACTATTGCAGAGGTGTTCCTGGTAGTCCTCAGGGTCCGGAAGTAGCCAGGAGGGGAAGAGATGAACTGCAGAGGTATTTCTGGTAATCTCTAGTTTGCGGAGAAAACCGTGTTAAACTGGATCCCGGTCAATACCGGAGTTCTCCCCTAAGATAGGAAAAAGCCTGATACCAATACCTAGATAAAATAACCATAGCGAACCGTGAGTCTCTATTGCGGAGATTTACAATCATACCCCCCGGAATGCCGTTGTATCCCGGATTAGTCTCTGTGTGACCGCATCCGGAAGGCCTTCCGGATGTCGTGAGAGCCAAAGTCCGGCAGCAGCAATCGAATTACCAGTTAGCATAGTAGGGAGAGTGTTGTTCGGTCACTATAAGCTCCGGACAGTGGGTGCCTAGCCACTTTAAGTCACAGGGCAGTGGGAAACCGAGCCACTTACACAAAACAGGGTCAGTGGTCTTTGGCCACTCGTTTAAAAACTCCAGGAGACTCCTCTGAGGAGGAACATAGACTAATCAAACTACCCCCCTGATTTCCGGAACCTATTCTCCGGAAACCATTGTATAAAATCGGGATCCGGACGGATCCGGATCTAACCTAAGTAAGGAAGGACTATAGCTAACTCGTAACCAAATTGCTTTGGTAAGCTTAGTAATCCGGAGTATTGGGAAGAAGATATTTAGGTCTCTGTGGGAACGAAACCGGAGCGGTTACTTTTGGGAAGCTCTTAGTGACGATTAGGAGCATTCCGGAGGAATACTGTCTCTACGAACTGCAACACGGGGCGCGGATTGGGTTGGAAGAGCCCGCGGACTGGCAACCGATTGCCCGCGGACTGACCGCGGACTTGCCCGCGGACTGGCAGCGGATTGCCCGCGGACTGGCAGCGGACTGCCCGCGGCCTGTCCGCTGAATGGGCGTCGTTTTTCTCCTTTGAATTGCTCTTTGAAACTGCCGTTGCTGTAGGGGTGGGGTTTGGAGGAGACAACAAGGTCGCCGTGTAACTACAAGTTTTGGCAATGTGAGAACGGTGATGTCCAAATTTGCTTTGAACCTGGATATAAATGCATTCAAAATGGGTAAAAAATATCCCGTTGTGTACAACTCACTGTGAATTCCATGTTCGTAATGTCAAAGATAACAACATGAGAGCTTTGGTTACACTAATTTAGTCGGGAAATTAGACTTGGTCATAGTTTACTGAATCTTTAATCCTTTACTTCCACAAATTAATGTGGTGCTCTAGCTCTTGCAGCATCTCTTGCACGAACATTACTCCGCGTTCGATATCCATGACGTCCATGGCCTTGCCGATATCGAGGTATCTCCCCACCATTAAGCCATTCCTTCACCTCCGAGGCGACGTCTTCCAAAATGGCATTGAGCGCCGCTATAAGTAGTCGTTTCTTATGGTAGCGTTCTTCCCAATACAATTCCTCCGTTCCAGTGGTTGGAGATAGTGTTGTATCATAGTAAGCCCTTCGTAGTTCTAGATCCCCCACAGCTCGCTCGCCAGATGAGTTGTAATATGGTGGCGGTCCTAAGCCGTGCACCAATTCGTTTCTTTGACGATTCCAATGCCACCCTAGGGTCTCGTAAAAAAACATCTTCATGCCGTAATCTGCCGATTTGTCAGGATACATCTCATTTGCTGCATGTACTAGTTTGTCCGGATCATCTAATAATTCTTCCCCTTGAAAGGTATGCCACAGTTGTGCCTTGGACATATTATGTCTCCAACTCCACTCAACAAGGTTCCCATTGAAGTCTTCAAGTACAAAGTCATAATCATCTTGACGATACACCCAGTGACTTGGCATGATATCCCATAGGCCAAATTGAAGATACAAACGTGGATGTAATGGCGCCCTACATACACCGCAAGTACGCGAACGAATCATACTCTTGATTAGACAATGCGGATGGAACGAATGGCCACACGATCCAATCATATAACACCCTTCAAGACCCCAAGGATTATCGCAGATAGGACATGATGATCCGTCGGATGTCATGGGGTGTGGTCTTTGCCACAACGGCTTTCCAATCATATCAGTTGGATGATCATGCACTTCTCCAATGTCCCAACGGTGATCCTCTTCTATGACAAGCCTCCAATCAATACTGTTGTTGTTCAATAGTAGCGACGGATCACTAACGTCCCAGCTGATTGGATACATGGTTTCATCACGAGGCCATGATGTGAGCAAAAGGGTCCTTAACTTCTTCTCCGATGTCCATTCAGCGCATATACTCTGGTGTCGTACCACAGATTTTTAAAAAATTATTTAGTTAAGTAGTTTAGGGTGTTAAGGTGAACCGGAAGCTTAAGTTAACGCATCAATCTAAACTAGGATTAGCCTCTAAGTAGAATTAGGGAAGGATGAATAAGGGGTTATTTTAAATCCTTACTAGGGATAAAAGAGACCCCGGACCTAAGCCTAGACACAATCTTAAAGACTCACCCAAGCCCAGGGATAAATCGGATCACCTCAACCGGAGGCAATCAGGCCCCCAAGCTAGTAAAGGGACGGCGTAGCAAGGGCGGATATCATCGTATCCTACAGCTATCAACGAGGCGGACCCTAGGAGCGCAAGGGCGGACATCATCGTACCATGCAGCTACCACCGCGGCGGACCCAGGAGCGCAAGGGCGGGCATCAATGACCACGGGGGCGGAACCCTCAGGCGGAACCTTCCAAGCGAGACCACGAAGCGGAAGGGCAGTTGCGCACAGGAAAGCAAGACCGCAAGGCGGAGGGCACATGCGCAGAGGCGAACACGACCACGAGGGCGGAACCCTGAGGAGGAGCCCTAAGGCGGAACCTTCCAAGCGAGACCACGAAGCAGAAGGGTACAAAAACTTGGGGGTTGAAGGTGTTAAAAATCTGCCATGTGGCTGCCACGTCGCGTCCACGTCATTGCCACATGGACGGGCAGTGCCACATCCCCAAATTTTTCATCCGGGCCCTTGGTAATGTGGCCCATGATGTGGCGTATGACGTGGCATACGATTGTGACTAGGCTTGCATACGTGGACCCGCCATTTTATGACATGGCACCTTTAAAATATGACGTGGCACGTCCAATCAGCATAGTTTAATGCAATAATTAATTGTGGACAGTGTAAATTGGGACGTCATTTCTAACACGGTATGTTTTCTGTGACGTTCGTTATGACGTTTTCTGTGACATTCGTTGAGATGGAGGTCACCAAAAGCAAGCACCAAGTCAGCAAAAGCAAGTGCCATGTCACCAAAAAGAAGCGCCATGTCATCAAAAAGTACTGAATCACTTTAAGTTTCAAGGGTAATTCAAATTCATCCAAATAGATGGATGAAAGTGAATCACTCTTGATTCAAGTGTGATGAGATAGGAGAGAAGGACTTACATATATATACAATGGGATGCACAAGTGGTGACAATCCATATGGGATTTTTGGATTTGTCATGGTGTTAGCATAAACATTCAAATGTCACAGTAGACGTCCATCCAGACGTCTGTTCCAACATCCTCTTTGCCTATGTGGCAGTTGATTTCAACCTTGCCTACGTGGCACAAACATTTAAAAAAGAATCCAATTTCTACCTTGCCTACGTGGCTCAAACATGTTTTTTGTGATGTCAGTAAGGACATCCACGTTTTTTGTGATGTCAGTAACGACATCCACGTTTTTAATTTTGTAGAGGTCAGCCCATCTCCACAGTGTTTTAACCGTTGGGCAGTGTTTTACGGGAGGTTGCAGTAACAATCTCGAAGTTACTCACAGTGAAGCTGAAACCCCCCTGCCGACGTGGCATTGTCACCTTTCTGAGGACGTTGTCTAAAACATGACTATGTTCACTAGGACGTCCCGCAAAACAAATACGTTTATGCTAACATGTCTGCGTTTTTCTGCCAATTTTTCCATGTTTGGTGCAACATCCACCAGAATCCGAGAGCCCAAGGCTCGACCCGTTCGCAAAAACATGTTTTGAAAAACACACTTGATCACAGCTAACGTCACAAAAATCACGGGTTTCTTATAGTGACGAGGGCAGAACCTTGAGGAGGAGCTCTGAGGCGGAACCCTGAGGCGGAACCGTGCAAGCGAGACCGCGAGGCGGAAGGGCAACTGCACACAGGACAACAAGACCGCGAGGTGGAGGGCAGCTGCGTACAAGAAACCACGACCGTAAAGGCGGATGGCACATGCGCAGAGGCGAACACGTCCGTGAGGAAGAGGGCAGCTGCGCACAGACAAACACGACCGCGAGGGCGGAAGGGCAGCTGCGCACAGGCAAAACACGACCACGAGGGCGGAACCTTGAAGAGGAGCCCTGAGGCGGAACCCTGAGGCGGAACCGTGCAAGCGAGACCACGAAGCGGAGGGGCAGCTGCGCACAGGACAGCAAGACCGCGAGGCGGAGGACAGCTGCGCACAAGAAAGCGAGACCGCGAGGCGGAAGGGCAGCTGCGTACAGGCGAAACACGACCACGAGGGCGGAACCGTGCGAGCAAGACCACGAAGCGGAAGGGCAGCTGCGCACAGAAAAGCAAGACCGCGAGGCGAAGGGCACATGCGCAGAGCGAACACGACCGCGAGGCGGAGGGCAGCTGCGTACAGGAAACCACGACGTGAAGGCGGAGGGCAGCTACGCACAGGCGAAACACGACCACGAGGGCGGAACCTTGAAGAGGAGCCCTGAGGCGGAACCCTGAGGCAGAATCGTGCAAGCAAGACCACGGAGCGGAGGACAGCTGCGCACAGGAAAGCGAGAGCGCGAGGCGGAAGGGCAGCTGCGCATAAGCAAATACGACCGCGAGGCGGAGGGCAGCTGCGCATAGGACCGCAAGACCGCGAGGCGGAGGTCAGCTGCGTACAGGAAACCACGACCGTGAAGGCGAAGAGCAGCTGCGCATAGGAAAGCAAGACCGCGAGGCGGAGGACACATGCGCAGAGGCGAACACGACCGCGAGGAGGAGGGCAGCTGCGCACAGACCAACACGACCGCGAGGGCGGAAGGGGGGAGCCCTAGGGCGGAACCCTGAGGTGGATCCCTACAAGCAAGACCGCGAGGTAAGCTAGCAAAGGCAAAGGGCAACCGCACGCGAGGACCAAGAGGGCGAAGCATGGAGATGGCAACCGGCTCCTCCTCACACATGGCCATTTGCCCGGCCATCCCCAAGGATCTCCTTGAGCTCATGGAGCTCAAGGAGGACCTCCTACGTAAGGGTTGCCTCTACCTCCTTGAGTTTTGATGGAGCTTCTGTGTTGATTCTACTGTAGAGGAGATGAGGAGGAACCCACTCAGGGTTTCCATACTGGACGGACGTCCGGTACGCCCGTCCGTCCGATTCGCCCGTCCGGTAGAGCTCTCGCCCGTCCGGGTAAGTCAACTGAGGGTTGACTTACCCACTAGGTAAAAAACAGGCGACGTGGCAGCCATGTTGGCACCACATAGCTGCCACGTAGGAGAGGGTCATGTTTGAGTAGGATCGGGGACTAATGGCAAGAGGGAGGTCGGGCGGAGACGTCCACGCCCTGCTCGTGTGGGGGCGGGGACATCTCCGCCCCTGCCCGTGTGGGGCGGGGACGTCTCCGCTTCTACTAGTGCAGGGGCGGGGACGTCTCCGCCCCTTCATGAGTTAGTTAATAGTGTTTAACTATTGACACTATGTTGGTAAACTAAAATTTATGTTTATTGTAGTATACACTAAATGTGAACCCATACACCAATTGCAAATGAGGCACTTAGTGTAGTGACATAACCGGACACTAAATGCCATTTACTACACTATGTATCAATTTTTGTAGAAATAATAAATTTATTTCTTTCACTTGTGCACATTTAGTGTATCAATAGTGTATCAATTGTTATTTGTACTTGAACAAATGCAAATCTCCGATTTAGAATTTAAGATTTGGACGTATCCAATTTTGATTAAAATATAACGTATGGCAATTGCCAATTACACATATTCTTCTACGAAGATGCCGTATTGCCTATTTAACCAACACATGCGAAACTAATGCAGCTAATTAACAAAAAACTATTGTCGGTAACAACATAGAGGCATAGTCCAGTTGTGGGGGGGTTTCATTAATGTGTCTGAAACATCTGCCACAGAAGACCGTTCTTCGAGCAGTTCTTTTTGCAACGCTGTAAGTTTTAGCTTCAAGTTTACATATTGCTCCGTGTTTTGCTGGTGAAATATGAAGTGTCCCAATCTTCTTTCCAAATTTTTTCACAAATCCAACCCACCGCAAATGCATCTGCTGTCTTGGAGTAGAGGTGTGACCGTTGCATGACTTCAAGCGAGTTGGTGGAGTCCAGCGGCCCAAAATTATAGAACAGTTCTGGTGCCACAAACCGTCGCCGCTCTCTCTCTTGTTGAAGTTCTTCCTTGAATTGATAACCATACCTTGATGGCTCATTCTCCACAACCCGACTAGAAAGCCCCCAATCGCAAATTCCGATGTACACCGTATCGGGTTTCCACTCATCAAAGTGGAGCAAAGCATTCGATGGAGAGATGTCATTGTGTATATAATTTGCGTTGTGGCATTTACCCACAATGACAAGCAATGATAGCGCGAGGTTCACTCGATTTTGGCAGTAAGTTTTTACCCACCGAAGCTCTTGGATTGACAACCCGGTATTCGGATGCATCTCAATCCGTTCAAATGGCAATGCTTCGTCCACTTTCGAGTCAAACTTGGACCAAAAAGAAGCCACAGATCCCCCATTCCACCAGAGCGTGTACCCTTCCATAGTTTTTGGGTGGATGTACGCAAGTCTAATGATCCCTGGATGTACTACCGGACACCCTCCAGCCTCGTTGATGATGTTTCGGCGCTTCTCCCTCTCGTTGGTGTTGGTCAGAGTCTTTCCGGCGAAGTAAATCCAACTTGGAATGTTTTCCAATTTGGTTATCATCACCTTCCGTACAGCCCCATAGCCACCCACCGCGCTCTGCCCTGGCATTGGAATCACTTTAGCGCAACTTTCAAGCCACTTGAAAGTTCCACCAACGCAGTGAGCCAAAATTTGTTCCTCAATAGTCGCTTTCCAAGGAGCTAGTTTCTTCTTACGGGAAGAAGAGTACTGTTGAACGAAGCCCTGGATCATCCTCATCTTCGCCACTAGTGCGCGCTCCTCCAGGTTCCAGGTGCTCTCATCCTCCTTCTTCCCTGTGACGTAACACCAGTTCGCAACGATATTGGTGGTCAGTGCGGTCACTTGTGTGTCCAACCACTCCGAATGCAACCAATAATCTGAGAAATTATTAAATTTCTCAGATTTATCAAGGTTTGACATTAATTCGTGTCGCATGTCAACCGTCAACTTGTGGTATCCCTCTTCGTTGTGGATCAAATAGCTCCTCGTCAACGCCCCTGTCGTCCGACGCCTGTAAAACTCGACGGCAATTCCTCTACATTCAACCATGTATTCGTGCGGGGGCATATCCGGATTTGGTGACTTCTTCCGCCTCTTCCCGCTCGATGACGACGGATTCAATGATCCCGAAGTCAACTCCGTGTTGGTGGACGGAAGAACCGTCTCATCAACATCATCCAAGTCCATAAATACTGGGCGCTTCTCCATCGACCTACTTCCTTCTCCCGCCATATGTGATTGTCAACTCCCTACCGTGGTCGAAATTCCAAGTTGATGGTTTTAAAAAAAACCGCAAAGAGTCTGGGTACAATAAATGGGCCAAGCCCGATCACCCACCAAACTCACTTTCAGGCCGCAAAGCGAACTGACACGTGAGGCCTAGGGAGTGGACTTGGCAGAGAATAAGGACAAAATGTCCCCTATTTATATGGTGTAGGGTTCCTTTTGCGAAGACGTCCCCGCCCTACCTGGGCAGGGCGGAGACGTCTCCGCCCCTGCCCAGTAGGAGGCGGAGACGTCTCCGTCCCTGCCCGGTAAGGGGCGGAGACGTCCCCGCCCCTGCCCGGTAAGGGGCGGAGACGTCCCCGCCCCTGCCCGGGGACCCTAGACCAGTGCTTCGTCTATCGGCTATATAATATCGTGCACACCCCTAATTGTCCCCGCCTCACATACTCCCTCTTCATCCACCTCTTAATTGAGTTGGTTGTGGGCGTCGTGTGAGGACTTCATCCATTCGCATCACATATATTATTCAGATTTTCCCCACCTATGGCCACGCCGGTAAAAATGAATAAAGAAGAACGAGACAAGAGTCGACTACGATCTGGAAACAAGCAGCGGAAGAGGTTGCATGTCCTTCGGAATCTTGTTAAATTGGCTTTTAAAGGTTGGAAAGAAGTTCCGGAGCCATGGAGTTTCGAGGATTGCGCAAACTTCATCGAGTGGTGCCATATCGACAAGGCTTTCCCGGAGGAGCGACACAATTATCACCGACGCTTTCACAAGGCAAATTTATGGAAGTGCACCGACGAGGCGTTCAAAAATCGGTGCATTGAAGTATACCAGGTCTTGTACGACATCCCTTATATCAAACGCAACGAAGTAAATCTCTTCCTTGCGCGAGGTGTCCATGCGGAGGTAAAGTTGGGCAAGAGGGTGGATTGGTCCACCTTGAAAGCCATGGGAGATAGCATAAGAGTTCCTTCTCCGGCGAATGGATTGATTCCAATGGAGACACGGAGGTATCCAGAAGGCGGATTGGGCAAATCGATGGCGAAGACGGAACCGGTCGACATGTACAAGACCGATCCCACAATCACGGATATAGACTCTGACGGATCCCACGTTCCAATCACAAGGAGCCAAAGGACACAAGCGCGCACCAAACGAAGGAGGGCGGAACAAACGGTGTACGTAGTCGTTAACAATATTGTTAATGAAGTTGGGGCTTAGGTACAATCCCCCGCGGTTGTTGATCGAACGTTAGAAGCCTCTACTGGTGCTATTTTTGCCAACACTATCGAAACCTTGCTGAACCAATTGGAAGGAAAGACAACAGAACTATTGTCATTGCGCGATGAGGTTCGCAAGTTGAGAGTTGATGTCAATGATAAAAACATTGTTATTGACCAGCAACGACGTGATATGGAGGAGCTCCGACTTGCCCTTAAATCTAGTACAATGACCATAGAAGATCGGAATCCACGACAGGAGGAAGAAGTGCTTGTACACGTGTCAACCCAAGACGATTCATTGTCGTTTGATGAGGCCCTTACCAACGCAGACAAAGCTATGGTCAACAAAGAAAAGGGTGTGGGGGGTGACGGTGGCAAAGAGCTCGCTAAAGCGCTTGAAGAGAATTCAAGACTACAAAGTTGCTTGGATGTGTTGGTAGAACATTACTATCAATGGAAGTTGGCATGCATATTCACGGTCGATCGGTCCCGACAATTGGTGGCGGAATTCCAAAAAATCGACAACAACTATACCGAAAACAACCAGGAGAGGGTGTTTGGTTTGACATCGTGGGCCCTCGTAGATGATCTTTTCAAGATGGATGAAATGGCGATGGTGAAAACCGCTGGTGGGCAAACAACCATCGATTGGTCCCGTTACAAATGGGATTTCAAAAAGGAGGTTTCATCTACCCTTGATCATCGGGGCAAACCCATGTTATTGTGGCCACAACCTTCGAGCTTCGTATCCGACGGTACGACTTGCTCAATTTGTCTAAACCCATTTGGTCCAGAAGGTGGGATGCATCTAGGCACTTGTGAGCACTTGTACCATCCATTTTGTTTGATTAGCTTGATGGTCGTACGCTGGCGGTGCTCATTGTGCAAGGCCCCTTTTCACGAGCGATTGTACGAACTTTTTGGATTAGTTCCATACATGCCCCCGCATTGGGAGTTCAATGTGACGAACGCTCATGATCAATCACATATGTGGGGAAAAGATTTGGTGTGGAGCTGGAAACTGAAGATGCACTCGTTGGATAAGATGCACCTCTCAAACGAGTGGGGTTGGGAAAGGGACCCGGAGCAGATTGTCCGGGTGTGCAAGAATTTGATCCCGTTAAAGGACAAATACAGTCAAGGAAAAGGAAATTTCTTCTACCAATGCTTTAATGGCCATTGGGACGAGAACGGGGAGCAATTTTGTTTCGGACCTCATCCACGGCAATGGTTGTAAGCCGTTGACGGAGTTCGCATCACAGACGACAACGGGGATCGCATTTCTCACGACGTTGACCAACCAGACCCGCAAGAACTAAGACAATTATCAGAATCAGAGTGGAAAGAAATTTTCCGAAATGACGGAATCGACTTCTTGCTCGATGTGCACAGTCCAGGGACACGGCAAGCGCTCGACCAGCTCATGCAATCCCAAATCCTAAGGGCCGTGTTGGATGAAGATGGACCAGCTAGGAGAACATGATCGACATCTCGTAGACTTGTATTGGGCTCAGATGAAGACCTCCCTATGCACGTAGGGGCACACGACAACGAGGCAGGGGCGAATGGCACTACTAATAGCCCGATGAATATTGACTAGGTGTATTTTTTATTTTTGCGGTGCCAAGAGACAATTTTCTTACAATGCTTCATCTTTTAGCGTTTAATGTATTTTTCCATTTTCGTATTACATTATGGATACTAAAAAAAATTATGAATAGTACTGTCTACATTCTACTTGATAATAGTGGTGTTAATCTGTGTGATTATGGATGTGCTTAAGCCTCATAAGGATTTGTGCGTTTGTATTAAAAAAAAATGGTGTGGACCAAGTTTTAAACCTCCAAACATTTTTAATCCCTAAAGGACCAAGGCATTTTTGCACCAAAAACACTTCAAAATTGCCCGGCTATAGTATAATGCCTAAGAAGGGAGACAAAACCTTTTTATTTCTACATCTAACCGTAGGATCACAATAAATACTTCTTTGTTAATGTCCCCACAAAATTTCATAAATTTTAACCACACGGATTGAAAGGCTTGCATAGCTCCCATGCTATTCACTGCTTGGTATCAAATTTTTGCACTAGATAAGGCCTAAATCCATTACTAATGGTAGTTTAGGATGATGTTAGTTCCTTATACACCAATTGTTAGAGGTAGAAAAGGGTGTACCTTATTCAAGTCAACTATGCTAGTAGTGGAAGCTAAAAAATGGGCAAGTAACGTTTTAGTTTTTAGATACTTGATATGTTTTAGATTGATGTATATTTATGGTCAATATGAAGGTCTACACCACATATTGTTGTGGAAAAAAACAAAAGCATAAAAAGTTAAAATCTCTAAGTTTTATGTGGTAAGACGTTTTTGTTTTTGGTACCTTGCCCGTTATATTTTTGGCAATATGTGAAAATCTTTGACTTGAGTTGAAGCGTTATTTTCCACTAAAGACAAGGAATTTTTTTTTATATTTGGAAGAAAATCATTTTCTACACTCTTATGTTTGCTCAAAAACTAATAGGGAGCTAATAAAGGTGTTCCTTATTAGAGAGCATGCCGTCAAAGTACAAGAGTTGTACTTTCCATTTCGATGAGTTTTGATGATTGCGCAAACTACATCGAGTGGTGCCACATCGACAAGGCTTTCCCAGAGGCACGACACAACTATCACCGGCGCTTCCACAAGGCAAACTTGAAACATTGCATCGACGAGGCGTTTAAAAACCGATGCATCGAAGTTTACCAGGTGTTGTATGACGTCCCATTCGTCAAACGCAACGAAGTAAATCTCTTCATTGCGCGGGGTGTTCATGCGGAGGTGAAGTTGGGCAAGATAGTGGATTGGTCCACTTTGAAGTCGATGCCGGGGAAGGTAAAAATTCCTCGCCCTGAAAATGGAATAATTCCAATGGGATGGCGCAAGTATCCGGAAGGTGGATTGGGCAAGTTCATGACTGTGATGGACGACACACCTAGCTATGATACTAACACGTCAAGTTCAGATGATGACTCTGACGGAATCCACGTCCAAGTCGCGAGCGAAAAGGCACAAGCACGTGGTAGGCTGAGGAGGACCGAACGAGCCCTTCACCAACGTTACTATTGACTAGGAGTATTTAAAGGTTTAGGACGTAGCAAATCAATTTTGTGAATAATACTTTTGCTCTAAACATTATATGGTTTTAAATATCCTTTTTGTTTGTAATGGTAAAATTTATTTAGAGAACTTGCACATTACATTCTACTAGAGGCTCATACTACCCGTTATGGATGGGGACTTGCATAGCTCCCATGCTATCCACTACTTGGTTGTTTTTTTTGCTTTCATGGTATGTGGTACATTCCTAATCTTTTGTGGGGCAATTGTGTTTAAATTATATATTTAGAGAACTTGCACATTACATTCTACTAGAGGCTTATACTACCCGTTATGGATGGGGACTTGCATAGCTCCCATGCTATCTACTACTTGGTTTATTAGGGAGCTAATAAAGGTGTTCATTATTGGAGAGCATGCGGTCAAAGGGCAAAAGAAGTACTTTCCCGAAAGCCTTCCTTCGTAGACATAACCAGCGTCTAATTTTAAGTGCGTCGCAATCTTGTCGGAACCAAAAATAAGGTACCCTATATTAAAACCTCCACCCTCCTCATGGAGAGGAGGAGTGCCTAAGCACCCAAAATGCCCTAAACGCCTCCTTCTCCTGGGTTGGGGAGACGTCCCAGCCCCTGCCCAAGTAAGGCCGGGGACGTCTCCGCCCTGCCCTAGTGGGGCGGAGACGTCCCCGCCCTTATCGTACAGGGGCGGGGACGTCCCCGCCCTTACCCGGACAGGGGCGGAGACGTCCCCGCCCTTACCCGGTAGGGGCGGGGACGTCTCCCTTCAACAGGGCAGGGCGGAGACGTCCCCGCCCTCGGCACTTCAGGTCCCACCCGTTCTTGGCTCGTGTATAAAAGGTTCGGGGAGGGCCGATTGTCCTCCCGCTTGTCACCTTGGCCTCTATCCCTTGGACCTCAATTCAGTTTGAGCTCCTTGCGAGTCTACTTGGGTGGCAGGCGGCACTGGTGTGCGGCTGAGATGATGTAAAAATTGGTTCAAGCATTGCACCAGCGCTATCAGACCTCACATTTTCACCCGATTCTATACTATAACTAGCTCCGGATTTTGGCTTAGACGGGTCTTGCACATTATTTGGCATAAGCCGTGAATGCAATGGGAAGTCAAAGGAAGCAAACAAAAGAATGGGAACCTTGGTACAATTTTGGTGACAACGGGGGCAAAGTGAGTTGTGTTTTCTGTAACTACACTTTTAGCTACAAACGTGAGCGTGCGTTCGCTCACTTTGGATACGGTGCCAAGTCAGAGAGGTCGATTTGTCGTAGCCTACCTCCCTATGTGCGAAGTCGATTTGCCAATTGTGGAAACATTGTTCCGCAACGAATGACGGGCGGGGACATGTATGGCGGAGATTCAGGCCCGGGTGGTCCATCGAGGGCACCAACTATTGACACTTCAAGCCAATCCGACGCTCAAAATAATGTGGCGGGTGGGGTAACAAGTGGGCCTCAGGTAGGAGTGCCTAATATCTTTGAAGGAAACGACCGCGAACATGTGTCGGGTGGTCTTACCGCCTCGAATTCCACTAGATCTGGGCAACTACATCAACAACGGATGCTTGATGCTTTTAACATTGCAAAGAGGAAGGAACTTGATGAGAAGTGGGCGACTTTTTTCTATCAAGCGAATGTGCCTTTTAATGTGGCGCGAAATCAAGCGTTCATCGATGCAGTGAGGGCGACATCTGTGGCAAAGTTTGAGTACACTCCTCCTACATATCACCAGTTGAGGACTAGATTGATTGAACCTAAGAGGTTGCAAATTGAGAAAGAGATTGAAGCCAAAGTTGGTTTTGCCATCAAGAATTATGGGGTGTCGATATACACGGATGGTTGGGATGATGTCCATTGGAGGCCCCTCATGAATTTAATGATGTCGTGCCCCACTGGTGACGTATTCTTGGGGAGCATAGACACCAGTGGTGAGAAGAAGTCCATGCGGTACATAGCGGACCAAGTGAAAGTTTACATTGAGAAGGTGGGTTCCAAGAATGTGACACAGATTTGTACAGACAATGCTCCCAACATGCTTGGAGCGATGGATGATATTATTCTCACATACCCGCACATTCACAAGCAGGGGTGCATGGCACATGCATTGGATCTCATGTTGGAAGATTGGGCGAAGGTCCAAGAATTTAAAGATTTAATAGAGAGGGCAAAGAAATTGTGCAAATATATTAGAAACCACCATTCGACAATGGGAACACTTCGTGAGTTGAGTCCAAACCTGCATATTGTAGTGCCCACTGAAACCCGCTTTGCTTGTAATTTCCTTATGTTGGATCGATTGGTGAGACTCAAAGGAGTGTTGGAGCAGTTGAAAGACCACCCCCATGTTGTAAACTACTTTACAACCCTACGGAACAAACAAAATGGAGAGCAAGCAGCAACCGCAGCGCGTAATGTGGTGCTCACCATCGAAGATGTGGCCTTTGGCAACGATGTCAGAATTACGTGCACATGATTGGGGATGTTTTGAAGGCATTGCGTGTGTTTGATGGCCGCGAACCAGCCATGGGTCGTGCGTGGCTCGTAATGCATAATTTGCGAGAACACGTCTACTCTTTGAGAGAGTCACCCTTTACTCTACGAGCTGACATAGCATCCACTCTTGAGCAATCTTTTGATGCCCGGTGGCAAATGGTTTTTACCGATGTTCTCAACGCCGGGGCTCTTTTGAATCCGTACCTCAAGGATAATGTGGCGCTTAGGGCTGACGGAATCACACAAAGAGCATTGAATCGGGTTGTTCGCAAAATGATGGAGGTATTCGAAGTCTCATATGAGGACGTCCAATATGAGTTAACACAGTACGAGGAGGGCACAGGACCATATGGCCCTACCGAGGCATCTGACATCCGCCAGACAAAGCTTCTTCTCCACCAATGGTGGGCCAGGATCGCAGACAAGGCATTGTCTAAAATAGCTGTTCGTATTCTAGCCCTTACGTGTTCAGCTAGCTCTTGCGAACTAAATTGGAGTATGTACTCGTTTGTCCACAACAAGAGCCGAAATCGATTAGCGGCAGAAATGGCTGCGTCATTGGTGTATATTTATATCAATAGCGGATGCCTTCAACAAAGACCGGGGGCCGATCCTGTTCGATGGTACGATGCGAATATTCACTCGGAGGATTCCGACCAGATGCCCTAGGGCCGGTCCCGGTGGGTGAACCTAATCGTAAATTTGATGTGTTGATAGCCGAGGAAGAGGAGGAGCACAATATGGCAACTCCCCGCACTCCGCTGGAGTACCGTGGACACCCTAATCTTTGGGCGGAAGGCGCCGATCATCTTGAGGAAACGAGAAACTATTACGGAGATGATGACGATGTGGAAGAAGAATTGGCTCAAGGTCGTTGGGGACCTTGGAATCAAAGTCCTCGTCGCAGTCCTTCGCCTCATCTTCCTCAAAATGAGGGCATTCATGAAGTGCAACCTTTGTCTACTTCCTCAGAGAGCGACATCCCAAATGTGACTAACCTTGAAGAGCCTGAAACGGGGGGGGGGCAATGTCGGGAATGTTCGCGACGAGGACAATTCTCCATCAGACTATGGTGGTGGAAATGGAGATGGCGACAACAACGGAGCGGGAGAGAACGCAGTAAATACTGCGACTCGAAACAACCAAGCATCGGTTGAAAACCGGTATGGCCAAGAGAGCCCTATTGGAATGGGTGCATCATTTCATAGCACTGGAGTCGTTCAAGGAGACTCTAACGCAAATGTTGTAAACACAACAATTGTAGGGACGACTCGAAGAAATGAAAGGGTTGTTAATCAACGAAAGCGTTTTGACCCGGAATATGTAGACCCCGATGATGCTTTTGCATTCACAGAGGACCTTGAGCCACAACCATCTCCGGTTGTGGTGTTGCCTACGGTTATCAATGACCAGAATATATCAACGCCGCCTTCCCGGAATTCCTCTTCTCCTAGAACGGCGAATGCCATGTATGGACCTTTTCAACAAAGTGTAGGCGTTGAGGGGATGGGTCTAAACACTTCCGCTACTACTACCAGAAATGGCAGACCCCCTTTGGCCGCTACAAAGACGCCTCTTCATCCAATGGGTCAATATATACAACCGAGTGCAAGGATTAATGCTCGTGGAGGGTCTAGAGGCCGTGGAGCGGCTAGAGGCCGTGAAGAAAGAAACAACGGCGAAGCATCCTCCTCAAGGCATCGTAGACGTCCCCTCCTTGGAATAGGGGCACGAGATCCGAACGTGGTTGTACAACCGTTTTTGGACACGTATGTTTCAGGACGCTCTTCAACAACTCCGGCGTTTGTTGTTCCGAATCGAGAAATTCGTCCTACCAGCGGCCCCACCATAAATTCCGACGGCGATGATCCTCACGCACATCGACAAAAGAGATTCAGACGCTCGCGTTGCGATGGTGAAACAGTCGTCGAGCTTCGCAATGACAACTCTGAAATAGAGGGCTTTTGGACTACGGATAATAGCAATGGAGAATTCTCAGATGAGAGCGGTGAAGGAGCTGGTGATGACAACCGTCCAGATTGCGATGAGGCACCAGATGATGATGATATTGTCCTTTGAGATGCGGTTATGGGTGACCCGTCCACCGAAGGAGTGCGCAGATCGGGCCGTTTGAATAATTAAAGGACAAGAAAAGTAACTACATATATGTATGCGAAATCAAGAGAGTTGTGATAATTCATAGAAGAAGCTAGGAGAGAAAAAGGTTTCTTAGATAACTACAAGATATTACTTGGTTTGGAAGTATGGGATTAGGGAATTGTTGTTTATCGTATTACTTTTTAATGTAATAAACAGATTTTTCTTCCAGACATTAAGGCCTATCCGCTCAATGATGCAGGGGCGTGGACGCCTACATGAGGGGCGGGGACGTCCCCGCCCCAGGGGGTAGACGTCCGCGCCCCAGGGGCGTAGACGTCCCCGCCCCAGGGGCGTAGACGTCCCCGCCCCAGCGGAGGCGTCTCCGCCCCTCATTGTGACGTCCCCGCCCTAGTGCCACGGTGGCGTGACACGTCCGTATGTGACGTGGCGATCACAGTAAAAATTTCTTACTTGCCAAAAATTATTGGGCGCACTTCGGGCAATCCGTCCGAACCGTCCGTCCGTGCCGTCCGGACCGCCCGTCCGGTTGTCCCCTCCGATCACCTCAACCCGTCCGTTATGACAACCCTGCGAATAATCTCATGTTAGCATAAGCCGCTTCGACCTTCACGGTTTGCTCCATCATGAAGGCAATCACTCTCTTGCTGGAAATGTGGTCATCTCTCTCCAAACATATTGGCCTTCAATTGGTCATCAAACATATTGGCCTTCAATACTACATCTGCGAGAAAACGTAAGGCCTTGTCGACCTGCTGTAATGCTGTTGCCGACGCATTGGCTTGAAGAAGAGCTACCTTGCAACTCCTTTCCGCCTCCAACGCCCGACTCTTTACCTTTGTTATGTCGAGTGTGAGTCACTTGACCTTCTGGTCAATGGTGCGGAGGTCCCCAGCTCCTCCGACCTTCTCCTTGATCGCCGCGATCAACCCTTCACGCGGAGGATTGCCCATCAAGCTGCTCACTTGCCCCAAAGTCCGATCTGAGTTTTCCACATATACGCAAAGGGCTTCTATTAGCTCTGAGGCCGGATAAGACTTGTCTCCGAGTTGTGCCGGTCCGGTGGTTGCGGCGCGGATGGCTGCACGGGTGCGGGTGGAGGGGGCTCCTCCTTGTTTTTGTCTCTGGCGCTGGGGGGGGTGGCAAAACATCCTCCTCGGACGGTGAGGAGCTGCTCCCTCCTTCCGATCCCGTCCCGGACTCCGACTCCGTCCCATCAAACTTCTTCATTATGAGGTGAATCCCAAAGGCCATGGCTTCCTCGGCGGTAGTCTCTTGGAAATGATGATATAGGTGGACCAAGAACGGAGCAAGAGGGGAACGTTTAGTGCTGTTGATACTCTTGATCAACCGTAGAACTACGTCCTTCACAATGATCCCCCAATTCACTACTTGTTCTCCAAGATAAGAGCCATACACCGTATTAGCGAGGGTGATGGTGACCCGGGTAGGTTTCTCCGGATGCAGGATTGGTACGAGGAAGGAGAAGACCCGTTTGGCTCGTAAGCCAAGGCAATCACTTACCGCATACCCATTCTTGGCATCCTTGGTGCCAAAACGTCCCTTCGCATATTCTTCCTTCTTCAAACTTGTCCAACCCGCTCCCTGTCGTGGGAATCCGTACACCTCTTGCCACCTTCCCATTGTCCACCGGTCCGGGCAAGCGCGGATGCTATCACCTTCTGGTATCGGCAAGGATTTTGCCTTAACTACTGTGTAGTGGATTCTACACGAAAACTCCAACAGAAATCTTAAAGGGATAGACAACCTATAGGGTGATAGTCGACTAAGGTGGCACGAATATAGTGTCACAAACCATTTTTTGCCATGTCACAACTGCTCTTTTGCGTCACATGCCCAATTTGCTTTTGATTTCAGATGTTGGTCTCCAAAATGTGAGTCCTCACTTCCATGCCATCACACATATCATAAATTTTCACCAAAACCCTCTACAGTTCAATGAGAAGAAGTATATTTGTAATTACTATATATTTGTCACAGTTTTAAGAAGTATACAAACATACTTCTTGTGGGAGATTAGAAGTTCACAATTCTACAAAACTTTCAGATTACATTGATATATTGTGTAGTATTTCTAGTATATTTTCAGACTCTGTAGTATGCAATATTTTCATCTCGAGAAAGGATTCGGCCACTTATTGAGCAACATGTGTTATGACAACACAAAGTCTCAAAAATCAGCACTTTGTTCAAGAGATTTTCAGCTCACCTAACATTTTGTTGGCCATGATTTCTCCCCACCTAAAAAATGGACGGTTGGCATTCAACAACAATTTAACAAAGGGCTTCAAAATTAACATACTATGGAGTATATTATTTTTGCCCGTTTTGTACCCCCCTTAGCATACTTATACCCTATACAAAGGAGGTCCTCTTGGAGTTCGGTTAACTCCTGAGGATCCTTGAGGATAGTCGGGAAGATGTCCTTGGCCATGGAGCCTGCTGGGTGGGAAGCCGCCATTCCTCCTGCTTCAGGGTGATTCGGAGGTTCTTTCTTACCCACCGATTGACCCCAGCTAGAGTGAGTAAGTCCCTAGCTCAGATCCCTCCGCTTACACAAGGTTTCCTTATCCAGCACAAGTCTCCCTCAGCTCTCACTAGCTCGGCAGGCTACCTCAGCACTCCCCTTGCACTGTCCTAGCTCTTCCCTGCTCGGACTAGCTCTCCAGGCTACCTCAGCACTCCCCTTGCACTCCCATGGCTCTCCCCTGCTCGAACTAGCTCTCCAGGCTACCTCAGCACTCACCAGGTTCTCTTGGAGCCTC